>CAWVNZ010000701.1:0-162249 GCA_963930735.1 Dioctria linearis
AATCCCTGGCGCAATTAAAATTTGCAACTGTAAAAAATTAATTTTTGCAAAATTTACTATAGAAAAGGCAATCCCTGGCGTAATTAAAATTTGCGACAGTAAAAAATTATTTTTTTACAAAATTTACTATAGAAAAGGCAATCCCTGGCGCAATTAAAATTTGCGACAGTAGAAAATTATTTTATGAAAAATTTACTATAGAAAAGGCAATCCCTGGCGTAATTAAAATTTTCGACAGTAAAAAATTATTTTTTGAAAAATTTACTGTAGAAAAGGCAATCCCTGGCGCAATTAAAATTTGCGACAGTATAAAATTAAATTTTGAAAAATTTACTATAGAAAAGGCAATCCCTGGCGTATTTAAAATTTGCGACAGTAGAAAATTATTTTTTTTAAATTTACTGTAGAAAAGGCAATCCCTGGCGTAATTAAAATTTGCGACAGTAAAAAATTATTTTTTTGCAAAATTCACTATAGAAAAGGCAATCCCTGGCGCAATTAAAATTTGCGACAGTAAAAAATTATTTTTTTGCAAAATTTACTATAGAAAAGGCAATCCCTGGCGTATTTAAAATTTGCGACAGTAAAAAATTATTTTTTGAATAATTTACTATAGAAAAAGCAATCCCTGGCGTAATTAAAATTTGCGTCAGTAAAAAATTATTTTTTGAAAAATTTACTATAGAAAAGGCAATCCCTGGCGCAATTAAAATTTGCGACAGTAGAAAATTATTTTTTGAAAAATTTACTGTAGAAAAGGCAATCCCTGGCGTAATTAAAATTTCCGACAGTAAAAAATTAGTTTTTGAAAAATTTAATATAGAAAAGGCAATCCCTGGCACAATTAAAATTTGCGACAGTAGAAAATTATTTTTTGAAAAATTTACTGTAGAAAAGACAATCCCTGGCGTAATTAAAATTTGCGACAGTAGAAAATTATTTTTTGAAAAATTTACTATAGAAAAGGCAATCCCTGGCGTATTTAAAATTTGCGACAGTAAAAAATTATTTTTTGAATAATTTACTATAGAAAAGGCAATCCCTGGCGTAATTAAAATTTGCGTCAGTAAAAAATTATTTTTTGAAAAATTTACTATAGAAAAGGCAATCCCTGGCGCAATTAAAATTTGCGACAGTAGAAAATTATTTTTGAAAAATTTACTGTAGAAAAGGCAATCCCTGGCGTAATTAAAATTTCCGACAGTAAAAAATTAGTTTTTGAAAAATTTAATATAGAAAAGGCAATCCCTGGCACAATTAAAATTTGCGACAGTAGAAAATTATTTTTGAAAAATTTACTGTAGAAAAGACAATCCCTGGCGTAATTAAAATTTGCGACAGTAGAAAATTATTTTTTGAAAAATTTACTGTAGAAAAGGCAATCTCTGGCGTAATTAAAATTTGCGACAGTAAAAAATTAGTTTTTGAACAATTTACTATAGAAAAGGCAATCCCTGGCGCAATTAAAATTTGCGACAGTAAAAAATAATTTTTTGAAAAATTTACCATAGAAAAGGCAATCCCTGGCGCAATTAAAATTTGCGACAGTAAAAAAATAATTTTTGCAAAATTTACTATAGAAAAGGCAATCCCTGGCGTATTTAGAATTTTCGACAGTAAAAAATTATTTTTTGCAAAATTTACTATAGAAAAGGCTATCCCTGGCGTATTTAAAATTTGCGACAATAAAAAATTATTTTTGAAAAATTTACTGTAGAAAAGGCAATCCCTGGCGTAATTAAAATTTGCGACAGTAAAAAATTATTTTTTTACAAAATTTACTATAGAAAAGGCAATCCCTGGCGCAATTAAAATTTGCGACAGTAGAAAATTATTTTATGAAAAATTTACTATAGAAAAGGCAATCCCTGGCGTAATTAAAATTTTCGACAGTAAAAAATTATTTTTTGAAAAATTTACTGTAGAAAAGGCAATCCCTGGCGCAATTAAAGTTGCGGCAGTATAAAATTAAGTTTTGAAAAATTTACTATAGAAAAGGCAATGCTTGGCGTATTTAAAATTTGCGACAGTAAAAGATTATTTTTTGAATAATTTACTATAGAAAAGGCAATCCCTGGCGTAATTAAAATTTGCGACAGTAAAAAATTTTTTTTTGAAAAATTTACTATAAAAGGCAATCCTTGGCGCAATTAAAATTTGCGACAGTAGAAAATTATTTTTTGAAAAATTTACTGTAGAAAAGGCAATCCCTGGCGTAGTTAAAATTTGCGACCGTAAAAAATTACTTTTTGAAAAATTTACTATAGAAAAGGCAATCCTTGGCGCAATTAAAATTTGCGACAGTAGAAAATTATTTTTTGAAAAATTTACTGTAGAAAAGGCAATCCCTGGCGTAATTAAAATTTGCGACAGTAAAAAAAATATTTTTTGCAAAATTCAATATAGAAAAGGCAATCCCTGGCGCAATTAAAATTTGTGACAGTAAAAAATTATTTTTTTGCAAAATTTACTATAGAAAAGGCAATCCCTGGCGTATTTAAAATTTGCGACAGTAAAAAATTATTTTTTGAATAATTTACTATAGAAAAGGCAATCCCTGGCGTAATTAAAATTTGCGACAGTAAAAAATTATTTTTGAAAAATTTACTATAGAAAAGGCAATCCCTGGCGCAATTAAAATTTGCGACAGTAGAAAATTATTTTTTGAAAAATTTACTGTAGAAAAGGCAATCCCTGGCGTAATTAAATTTTGCGACAGTAAAAAATTATTTTTTGAAAAATTTACTGTAGAAAAGACAATCCCTGGCGTAATTAAAATTTGCGACAGTAGAAAATTATTTTTTTGCAAAATTCACTATAGAAAAGGCAATCCCTGGCGTAATTAAAATTTGCGACAGTAAAAAATTAGTTTTTGAACAATTTACTATAGAAAAGGCAATCCCTGGCGCAATTAAAATTTGCGACAGTAAAAAATAATTTTTGAAAAATTTACTGTAGAAAAGGCAATCCCTGGCGTAATTAAAATTTGCGACAGTAAAAAAATTATTTTTTTGCAAAATTCAATATAGAAAAGCAATCCCTGGCGCAATTAAAATTTGTGACAGTAAAAAATTATTTTTTTGCAAAATTTACTATAGAAAAGGCAATCCCTGGCGTATTTAAAATTTGCGACAGTAAAAAATTTTTTTTTGTATAATTTACTATAGAAAAGGCAATCCCTGGCGTAATTAAAATTTGCGACAGTAAAAAATTATTTTTTGAAAAATTTACTATAGAAAAGGCAATCCCTGGCGCAATTAAAATTTGCGACAGTAGAAAATTATTTTTTGAAAAATTTACTGTAGAAAAGGCAATCCCTGGCGTAATTAAATTTTGCGACAGTAAAAAATTATTTTTTGAAAAATTTACTGTAGAAAAGACAATCCCTGGCGTAATTAAAATTTGCGACAGTAGAAAATTATTTTTTTGCAAAATTCACTATAGAAAAGGCAATCCCTGGCGTAATTAAAATTTGCGCCAGTAAAAAATTAGTTTTGAACAATTTACTATAGAAAAGGCAATCCCTGGCGTAATTAAAATTTGCGACAGTAAAAAATTATTTTTTGAAAAATTTACTATAGAAAGGGCAATCCATGGCGCAATTAAAATTTGCGACAGTAGAAAATTATTTTTTGAAAAATTGAGTAAATTATTTTTTGAAAAATTTACTGTAGAAAAGGCAATCCCTGGCGTAATTAAAATTTGCGACAGTAAAAAATTAGTTTTTGAAAAATTTACTATAGAAAAGGCAATCCCAGGCGCAATTAAAATTTGCGACAGTAGAAAATTATTTTTGAAAAATTTACTGTAGAAAAGACAATCCCTGGCGTAATTAAAATTTGCGACAGTAGAAAATTATTTTTTGAAAAATTTACGGTAGAAAAGGCAATCCCTGGCGTAATTAAAATTTGCGACAGTAAAAAATTAGTTTTTGAAAAAATGTACTATAAAGGGCAATCCCAGGCGCAATTAAAATCTGCGACAGTAGAAAATTATTTTTTGAAAAATTTACTGTAGAATAGGCAATCCCTGGCGTATTTAAAATTTGCGACCGTAAAAAATTACTTTTTGAAAAATTTACTATAGAAAAGGCAATCCCTGGCGCAATTAAAATTTGCGACAGTAGAAAATTATTTATTGAAAAATTTACTGTAGAAAAGGCAATCCCTGGCGTAATTAAAATTTGCGACAGTAAAAAATTATTTTTTTGCAAAATTCACTATAGAAAAGGCAATCCCTGGCGCAATTAAAATTTGCGACAGTAAAAAATTATTTTTTTGCAAAATTTACTATAGAAAAGGCAATCCCTGGCGTATTTAAAATTTGCGACAGTAAAAAATTATTTTTTGAATAATTTACTATAGAAAAGGCAATCCCTGGCGTAATTAAAATTTGCGTCAGTAAAAAATTATTTTTTGAAAAATTTACTATAGAAAAGGCAATCCCTGGAGCAATTAAAATTTGCGACAGTAAAAAAATAATTTTTGCAAAATTTACTATAGAAAAGACAATCCCTGGCGTATTTAGAATTTTCGACAGTAAAAGATTATTTTATGCAAAATTTACTATAGGAAAGGCTATCCCTGGCGTATTTAAAATTTGCGACAATAAAAAATTATTTTTTTGAAAAATTTACTGTAGAAAAGGCAGTCCCTGGCGTAATTAAAATTTGCGACAGTAAAAAATTATTTTTTTACAAAATTTACTATAGAAAAGGTAATCCCTGGCGCAATTAAAATTTGCGACAGTAGAAAATTATTTTATGAAAAATTTACTATCGAAAAGGCAATCCCTGGCGTAATTAAAATTTTCGACAGTAAAAAATTATTTTTTGAAAAATTTACTGTAGAAAAGGCAATCCCTGGCGCAATTAAAATTTGCGGCAGTATAAAATTAAGTTTTGAAAAATTTACTATAGAAAGGGCAATGCTTGGCGTATTTAAAATTTGCGACAGTAAAAAATTATTTTTTGAATAATTTACTATAGAAAAGGCAATCCCTGGCGTAATTAAAATTTGCGACAGTAAAAAATTATTTTTTGAAAAATTTACTATAAAAGGCAATCCTTGGCGCAATGAAAATTTGCGACCGTAAAAAATTACTTTTTGAAAAATTTACTATAGAAAAGGCAATCCCTGGCGCAATTAAAATTTGCGAAAGTAGAAAATTATTTTTTGAAAAATTTACTGTAGAAAAGGCAATCCCTGGCGTAATTAAAATTTGCGACAGTAAAAAAATTATTTTTTTGCAAAATTCAATATAGAAAAGGCAATCCCTGGCGCAATTAAAATTTGCGACAGTAAAAAATTATTTTTTTGCAAAATTTACTATAGGAAAGGCAATCCTTGGCGTATTTAAAATTTGCGACAGTAAAAAATTATTTTTTGAAAAATTTACGGTAGAAAAGGCAATCCCTGGCGTAATTAAAATTTGCGACAGTAAAAAATTAGTTTTTGAAAAATTTACTATAGAAAAGGCAATCCCTGGCGCAATTAAAATTTGCGACAGTAAAAAATTATGTTTTGAAAAATTTACTATAGAAAAGGCAATCCCTGGCGCAATTAAAATTTGCAACTGTAAAAAATTAATTTTTGCAAAATTTACTATAGAAAAGGCAATCCCTGGCGTAATTAAAATTTGCGACAGTAAAAAATTATTTTTTTACAAAATTTACTATAGAAAAGGCAATCCCTGGCGCAATTAAAATTTGCGACAGTAGAAAATTATTTTATGAAAAATTTACTATAGAAAAGGCAATCCCTGGCGTAATTAAAATTTTCGACAGTAAAAAATTATTTTTTGAAAAATTTACTGTAGAAAAGGCAATCCCTGGCGCAATTAAAATTTGCGACAGTATAAAATTAAATTTTGAAAAATTTACTATAGAAAAGGCAATCCCTGGCGTATTTAAAATTTGCGACAGTAGAAAATTATTTTTTGAAAAATTTACTGTAGAAAAGGCAATCCCTGGCGTAATTAAAATTTGCGACAGTAAAAAATTATTTTTTTGCAAAATTCACTATAGAAAAGGCAATCCCTGGCGCAATTAAAATTTGCGACAGTAAAAAATTATTTTTTTGCAAAATTTACTATAGAAAAGGCAATCCCTGGCGTATTTAAAATTTGCGACAGTAAAAAATTATTTTTTGAATAATTTACTATAGAAAAAGCAATCCCTGGCGTAATTAAAATTTGCGTCAGTAAAAAATTATTTTTTGAAAAATTTACTATAGAAAAGGCAATCCCTGGCGCAATTAAAATTTGCGACAGTAGAAAATTATTTTTTGAAAAATTTACTGTAGAAAAGGCAATCCCTGGCGTAATTAAAATTTCCGACAGTAAAAAATTAGTTTTTGAAAAATTTAATATAGAAAAGGCAATCCCTGGCACAATTAAAATTTGCGACAGTAGAAAATTATTTTTTGAAAAATTTACTGTAGGAAAGACAATCCCTGGCGTAATTAAAATTTGCGACAGTAGAAAATTATTTTTTGAAAAATTTACTATAGAAAAGGCAATCCCTGGCGTATTTAAAATTTGCGACAGTAAAAAATTATTTTTTGAATAATTTACTATAGAAAAGGCAATCCCTGGCGTAATTAAAATTTGCGTCAGTAAAAAATTATTTTTTGAAAAATTTACTATAGAAAAGGCAATCCCTGGCGCAATTAAAATTTGCGACAGTAGAAAATTATTTTTTGAAAAATTTACTGTAGAAAAGGCAATCCCTGGCGTAATTAAAATTTCCGACAGTAAAAAATTAGTTTTTGAAAAATTTAATATAGAAAAGGCAATCCCTGGCACAATTAAAATTTGCGACAGTAGAAAATTATTTTTTGAAAAATTTACTGTAGAAAAGACAATCCCTGGCGTAATTAAAATTTGCGACAGTAGAAAATTATTTTTTGAAAAATTTACTGTAGTAAAGGCAATCTCTGGCGTAATTAAAATTTGCGACAGTAAAAAATTAGTTTTTGAACAATTTACTATAGAAAAGGCAATCCCTGGCGCAATTAAAATTTGCGACAGTAAAAAATAATTTTTTGAAAAATTTACCATAGAAAAGGCAATCCCTGGCGCAATTAAAATTTGCGACAGTAAAAAAATAATTTTTGCAAAATTTACTATAGAAAAGGCAATCCCTGGCGTATTTAGAATTTTCGACAGTAAAAAATTATTTTTTGCAAAATTTACTATAGAAAAGGCTATCCCTGGCGTATTTAAAATTTGCGACAATAAAAAATTATTTTTTGAAAAATTTACTGTAGAAAAGGCAATCCCTGGCGTAATTAAAATTTGCGACAGTAAAAAATTATTTTTTTACAAAATTTACTATAGAAAAGGCAATCCCTGGCGCAATTAAAATTTGCGACAGTAGAAAATTATTTTATGAAAAATTTACTATAGAAAAGGCAATCCCTGGCGTAATTAAAATTTTCGACAGTAAAAAATTATTTTTTGAAAAATTTACTGTAGAAAAGGCAATCCCTGGCGCAATTAAAGTTGCGGCAGTATAAAATTAAGTTTTGAAAAATTTACTATAGAAAAGGCAATGCTTGGCGTATTTAAAATTTACGACAGTAAAAGATTATTTTTTGAATAATTTACTATAGAAAAGGCAATCCCTGGCGTAATTAAAATTTGCGACAGTAAAAAATTATTTTTGAAAAATTTACTATAAAAGGCAATCCTTGGCGCAATTAAAATTTGCGACAGTAAAAAATTATTTTTGAAAAATTTACTATAGAAAAGGCAATCCCTGGCGCAATTAAAATTTGCGACAGTAAAAAATTATTTTTTGCAAAATTTACTATAGAAAAGGCAATCCCTGGCGTATTTAAAATTTGCTACAGTAAAAAATTATTTTTTGCAAAATTTACTATAGAAAAGGCAATGCCTGGCGTATTTAAAATTTGCGACAGTAAAAAATTATTTTTTGAAAAATTTACTATAGAAAAGGCAATCCCTGGCGGATTTAAAATTTGCGACAGTAAAAAATAATTTTTTGAAAAATTTACTGTAGAAAAGGCAATCCCTGGCGTAATTAAAATTTGCGACAGTAAAAAATTATTTTTTGAATAATTTACTATAGAAAAGGCAATCCCTGGCGTAATTAAAATTTGCGACAGTAAAAAATTAGTTTTTGAAAAATTTACTATAGAAAAGGCAATCCCTGGCGCAATTAAAATTTGCGACAGTAAAAAATTATTTTTTGAAAAATTTACCATAGAAAAGGCAATCCCTGGCGCAATTAAAATTTGCGACAGTAAAAAAATAATTTTTGCAAAATTTACTATAGAAAAGGCAATCCCTGGCGTATTTAGAATTTTCGACAATAAAAAATTATTTTTTGCAAAATTTACTATAGAAAAGGCTATCCCTGGCGTATTTAAAATTTGCGACAATAAAAAATTATTTTTTGAAAAATTTACTGTAGAAAAGGCAATCCCTGGCGTAGTTAAAATTTGCGACCGTAAAAAATTACTTTTTGAAAGATTTACTATAGAAAAGGCAATCCCTGGCGCAATTAAAATTTGCGACAGTAGAAAATTATTTTTTGAAAAATTTACTGTAGAAAAGGCAATCCCTGGCGTAATTAAAATTTGCGACAGTAAAAAAATTATTTTTTTGCAAAATTCAATATAGAAAAGGCAATCCCTGGCGCAATTAAAATTTGTGACAGTAAAAAATTATTTTTTTGCAAAATTTACTATAGAAAAGGCAATCCCTGGCGTATTTAAAATTTGCGACAGTAAAAAATTATTTTTTGAATAATTTACTATAGAAAAGGCAATCCCTGGCGTAATTAAAATTTGCGACAGTAAAAAATTATTTTTTGAAAAATTTACTATAGAAAAGGCAATCCCTGGCGCAATTAAAATTTGCGACAGTAGAAAATTATTTTTTGAAAAATTTACTGTAGAAAAGGCAATCCCTGGCGTAATTAAATTTTGCGACAGTAAAAAATTGGTTTTTGAAAAATTTAATATAGAAAAGGCAATCCCTGGCACAATTAAAATTTGCGACAGTAGAAAATTATTTTTTGAAAAATTTACTGTAGAAAAGACAATCCCTGGCGTAATTAAAATTTGCGACAGTAGAAAATTATTTTTTTGCAAAATTCACTATAGAAAAGGCAATCCCTGGCGTAATTAAAATTTGCGACAGTAAAAAATTATTTTTTTGCAAAATTTACTATAGAAAAGGCAATCCCTGGCGTATTAAAAATTTGCGACAGTAGAAAATTATTTTTTGAAAAATTTACTGTAGAAAAGGCAATCCCTGGCGTAATTAAAATTTGCGACAGTAAAAAATTAGTTTTTGAAAAATTTACTATAGAAAAGGCAATCCCTGGCGCAATTAAAATTTGCGACAGTATAAAATTAAATTTTGAAAAATTTACTGTAGAAAGGGCAATCACTGGCGCAATTAAAATTTGCGACAGTAAAAAATTAATTTTTGAAAAATTTACTGTAGAAGAGGCAATCCCTGGCGTAATTAAAATTTGCGACAGTAAAAAATTAATTTTTGAAAAATTTACTGTAGAAAAGGCAATTCCTGGCGTAATTAAAATTTGTGACAGTAAAAAATTATTTTTTGAATAATTTACTATAGAAAAGGCTATCCCTGGCGTATTTAAAATTTGCGACAATAAAAAATTATTTTTTGAAAAATTTACTGTAGAAAAGGCAATCCCTGGCGTATTTAAAATTTGCGACAGTAAAAAATTATTTTTTTACAAAATTTACTATAGAAAAGGCAATCCCTGGCGCAATTAAAATTTGCGACAGTAGAAAATTATTTTATGAAAAATTTACTATAGAAAAGGCAATCCCTGGCGTAATTAAAATTTTCGACAGTAAAAAATTATTTTTTGAAAAATTTACTGTAGAAAAGGCAATCCCTGGTGCAATTAAAATTTGCGACAGTATAAAATTAACTTTTGAAAAATTTACTATAGAAAATGCAATGCTTGGCGTATTTAAAATTTGCGACAGTAAAAAATTATTTTTTGAATAATTTACTATAGAAAAGGCAATCCCTGGCGTAATTAAAATTTGCGACAGTAAAAAATTATTTTTTGAAAAATTTACTATAAAAGGTAATCCTTGGCGCAATTAAAATTTGCGACAGTAGAAAATTATTTTTTGAAAATTTACTGTAGAAAAGGCAATCCCTGGCGTAATTAAAATTTGCGACCGTAAAAAATTACTTTTTGCAAAATTTACTATAAAAGGCAATCCCTGGCGTAATTAAAATTTGCGACAGTAAAAAATTAGTTTTTGAAAAATTTAATATAGAAAAGGCAATCCCTGGCGCAATTAAAATTTGCGACAGTAGAAAATTATTTTTTGAAAAATTTACTGTAGAAAAGGCAATCCCTGGCGTAATTAAAATTTGCGACAGTAGAAAATTATTTTTTGAAAAATTTACTGTAGAAAAGGCAATCCCTGGCGTAATTAAAATTTGCGACAGTAAAAAATTATTTTTTGAAAAATTTACTATAGAAAAGGCAATCCCTGGCGCAATTAAAATTTGCGACAGTAGAAAATTATTTTTTGAAAAATTTACTGTAGAAAAGGCAATCCCTGGCGTAATTAAAATTTGCGACAGTAAAAAATTAGTTTTTGAAAAATTTAATATAGAAAAGGCAATCCCTGGCGCAATTCAAATTTGCGACAGTAGAAAACTATTTTTTGAAAAATTTACTGTAGAAAAGGCAATCCCTGGCGTAATTAAAATTTGCGACAGTAGAAAATTATTTTTTGAAAAATTTACTGTAGAAAAGGCAATCCCTGGTGTAATTAAAATTTGCGACAGTAAAAAATTATTTTTTTGCAAAATTTACTATAGAAAAAGCTATCCCTGGCTTATTTAAAATTTGCGACAGTAAAAAATTATTTTTTGAAAATTTACTGTAGAAGAGGCAATCCCTGGCGTATTTAAAATTTGCGACAGTAAAAAATTATTTTTTGAAAAATTTACTATAGAAAAGGCAATCCCTGGCGCAATTAAAATTTGCGACACTAAAAAATTATTTTTTGAAAAATTTACTATAGAAAAGGCAATTCCTGGCGTAATTAAAATTTGCGACATTAAAAAATTAGTTTTTGAAAAATTTACTGTAGAACAGGCAATCCCTGGCGCAATTAAAATTTGCGACAGAAAAAAATTATTTTTTGAATAATTTACTATAGAAAAGGCAATCCCTGGCGTAATTAAAATTTGCGACAGTAAAAAATTATTTTTTGAAAAATTTACTATAGAAAAGGCAATCCCTCGCGCAATTAAAATTTGCGACAGTAAAAAATTATTTTTTGAAAAATTTACTATAGAAAAGGCAATCCCTGGCGCAATTAAAATTTGCGACAGTAAAAAATTATTTTTTGCAAAATTTACTATAGAAAAGGCAATCCCTGGCGTATTTAAAATTTGCGACAGTAAAAAATTATTTTTTGCAAAATTTACTATAGAAAAGGCAATCCCTGGCGTAATTAAAATTTGCGACAGTAAAAAATTATTTTTTGAATAATTTACTATAGAAAAGGCAATCCCTGGCCTATTTAAAATAAGCGACAGTATAAAATTAAATTTTGAAAAATTTACTATAGAAAAGGCAATCCCTGGCGCAATTAAAATTTGCGACAGTAAAAAATTATTTTTTGAATAATTTACTGTATAAAAGGCAATCCCTGGCGTAATTAAAATTTGCGACAGTAAAAAATTATTTTTTTAATAATTTACTATAGAAAAGGCAATCCCTGGCGTATTTAAAATTTGCGACAGTATAAAATTAAATTTTGAAAAATTTACTATAGAAAAGGCAAACCCTGGCGCAATTAAAATTTGCGACAGTAAACAATTATTTTTTTACAAAATTTACTATAGAAAAGGCAATCCCTGGCGCAATTAAAATTTGCGACAGTAGAAAATTATTTTATGAAAAATTTACTATAGAAAAGGCTATCCCTGGCGTATTTAAAATTTGCGACAATAAAAAATAATTTTTTGAAAAATTTACTGTAGAAAAGGCAATCCCTGGCGTAATTAAAATTTGCGACAGTAAAAAATTATTTTTTTACAAAATTTACTATAGAAAAGGCAATCCCTGGCGCAATTAAAATTTGCGACAGTATAAAATTAAATTTTGAAAAATTTACTATAGAAAAGGCAATGCTTGGCGTATTTAAAATTTGCGACAGTAAAAAATTATTTTTTGAATAATTTACTATAGAAAAGGCAATCCCTGGCGTAATTAAAATTTGCGACAGTAAAAAATTATTTTTTGAAAAATTTACTGTAGAAAAGGCAATCCCTGGCGTAATTAAAATTTGCGACAGTAGAAAATTATTTCTTGAAAAATTTACTATAGAAAAGGCAATCCCTGGCGCAATTAAAATTTGCGACAGTATAAAATTAAATTTTGAAAAATTTACTATAGAAAAGGCAATGCTTGGCGTATTTAAAATTTGCGACAGTAAAAAATTATTTTTTGAATAATTTACTGTAGAAAAGGCAATCCCTGGCGTAATTAAAATTTGCGACAGTAAAAAAATTATTTTTTTGCAAAATTCACTATAGAAAAGGCAATCCCTGGCGCAATTAAAATTTGCGACAGTAAAAAATTATTTTTTTGCAAAATTTACTATAGAAAAGGCAATCCCTGGCGTATTTAAAATTTGCGACAGTAAAAAATTATTTTTTGAATAATTTACTATAGAAAAGGCAATCCCTGGCGTATTTAAAATTTGCGACAGTAAAAAATTATTTTTTGAATAATTTACTATAGAAAAGGCAATCCCTGGCGTAATTAAAATTTGCGACAGTAGAAAATTATTTTTTGTAAAATTTACTGTAGAAAAGGCAATCGCTGTCGTAATTAAAATTTGCGACAGTAAAAAAATAGTTTTTGATAAATTTAATATAGAAAAGGCAATCCCAGGCGCAATTATAATTTGCGACAGTAGAAAACTATTTTTTGAAAAATTTACTGTAGAAAAGGCAATCCCTGGCGTAATTAAAATTTGCGACAGTAGAAAATTATTTTTTGAAAAATTTACTGTAGAAAAGGCAATCCCTGGCGTAATTAAAATTTGCGACAGTAAAAAATTATTTTTTGAAAAATTTACTATAGAAAAGGCAATCCCTGGCGTAATTAAAATTTGCGACAGTAAAAAATTATTTTTTGAATAATTTACTATAGAAAAGGCAATCCCTGGCCTATTTAAAATAAGCGACAGTAGAAAATTATTTTATGAAAAATTTACTATAGAAAAGGCTATCCCTGGCGTATTTAAAATTTGCGACAATAAAAAATTATTTTTTGAAAAATTTACTGTAGAAAAGGCAATCCCTGGCGTAATTAAAATTTGCGACAGTAAAAAATTATTTTTTTACAAAATTTACTATAGAAAAGGCAATCCCTGGCGCAATTAAAATTTGCGACAGTATAAAATTAAATTTTGAAAAATTTACTATAGAAAAGGCAATGCTTGGCGTATTTAAAATTTGCGACAGTAAAAAATTATTTTTTGAATAATTTACTATAGAAAAGGCAATCCCTGGCGTAATTAAAATTTGCGACAGTAAAAAATTATTTTTTGAAAAATTTACTATAAAAGGCAATCCTTGGCGCAATTAAAATTTGCGACAGTAGAAAATTATTTTTTGAAAAATTTACTGTAGAAAAGGCAATCCCTGGCGTATTTAAAATTTGCGACCGTAAAAAATTACTTTTTGAAAAATTTACTATAGAAAAGGCAATCCCTGGCGCAATTAAAATTTGCGACAGTAGAAAATTATTTTTTGAAAAATTTACTGTAGAAAAGGCAATCCCTGGCGTAATTAAAATTTGCGACAGTAAAAAAATTATTTTTTTGCAAAATTCACTATAGAAAAGGCAATCCCTGGCGCAATTAAAATTTGCGACAGTAAAAAATAATTTTTTTGCAAAATTTACTATAGAAAAGGCAATCCCTGGCGTATTTAAAATTTGCGACAGTAAAAAATTATTTTTTGAATAATTTACTATAGAAAAGGCAATCCCTGGCGTATTTAAAATTTGCGACAGTAAAAAATTATTTTTTGAATAATTTACTATAGAAAAGGCAATCCCTGGCGTAATTAAAATTTGCGACAGTAGAAAATTATTTTTTGTAAAATTTACTGTAGAAAAGGCAATCGCTGTCGTAATTAAAATTTGCGACAGTAAAAAAATAGTTTTTGATAAATTTAATATAGAAAAGGCAATCCCTGGCGCAATTATAATTTGCGACAGTAGAAAACTATTTTTTGAAAAATTTACTGTAGAAAAGGCAATCCCTGGCGTAATTAAAATTTGCGACAGTAGAAAATTATTTTTTGAAAAATTTACTGTAGAAAAGGCAATCCCTGGCGTAATTAAAATTTGCGACAGTAAAAAATTATTTTTTGAAAAATTTACTATAGAAAAGGCAATCCCTGGCGCAATTAAAATTTGCGACAGTAAAAAATTATTTCTTGAAAAATTTACTATAGAAAAGGCAATCCCTGGCGCAATTAAAATTTGCGACAGTATAAAATTAAATTTTGAAAAATTTACTATAGAAAAGGCAATGCTTGGCGTATTTAAAATTTGCGACAGTAAAAAATTATTTTTTGAATAATTTACTATAGAAAAGGCAATCCCTGGCGTAATTAAAATTTGCGACAGTAAAAAATTATTTTTTGAAAAATTTACTATAGAAAAGGCAATCCCTCGCGCAATTAAAATTTGCGACAGTAAAAAATTATTTTTTGAAAAATTTACTATAGAAAAGGCAATCCCTGGCGCAATTAAAATTTGCGACAGTAAAAAATTATTTTTTGCAAAATTTACTATAGAAAAGGCAATCCCTGGCGTATTTAAAATTTGCGACAAAAAATTATTTCTTGAAAAATTTACTATAGAAAAGGCAATCCCTGGCGCAATTAAAATTTGCGACAGTATAAAATTAAATTTGAAAAATTTACTATAGAAAAGGCAATGCTTGGCGTATTTAAAATTTGCGACAGTAAAAAATTATTTTTTGAATAATTTACTATAGAAAAGGCAATCCCTGGCGTAATTAAAATTTGCGACAGTAAAAAATTATTTTTTGAAAAATTTACTATAGAAAAGGCAATCCCTCGCGCAATTAAAATTTGCGACAGTAAAAATTATTTTTTGAAAAATTTACTATAGAAAAGGCAATCCCTGGCGCAATTAAAATTTGCGACAGTAAAAAATTATTTTTTGCAAAATTTACTATAGAAAAGGCAATCCCTGGCGTATTTAAAATTTGCGACAGTAAAAAATTATTTTTTGCAAAATTTACTATAGAAAAGGCAATCCCTGGCGTAATTAAAATTTGCGACAGTAAAAAATTATTTTTTGAATAATTTACTATAGAAAAGGCAATCCCTGGCCTATTTAAAATAAGCGACAGTATAAAATTAAATTTGAAAAATTTACTATAGAAAAGGCAATCCCTGGCGCAATTAAAATTTGCGACAGTAAAAAATTATTTTTTGAATAATTTACTGTATAAAAGGCAATCCCTGGCGTAATTAAAATTTGCGACAGTAAAAAATTATTTTTTAATAATTTACTATAGAAAAGGCAATCCCTGGCGTATTTAAAATTTGCGACAGTATAAAATTAAATTTTGAAAAATTTACTATAGAAAAGGCAATCCCTGGCGCAATTAAAATTTGCGACAGTAAACAATTATTTTTTTACAAAATTTACTATAGAAAAGGCAATCCCTGGCGCAATTAAAATTTGCGACAGTAGAAAATTATTTTATGAAAAATTTACTATAGAAAAGGCTATCCCTGGCGTATTTAAAATTTGCGACAATAAAAAATTATTTTTTGAAAAATTTACTGTAGAAAAGGCAATACCTGGCGTAATTAAAATTTGCGACAGTAAAAAATTATTTTTTTACAAAATTTACTATAGAAAAGGCAATCCCTGGCGCAATTAAAATTTGCGACAGTATAAAATTAAATTTTGAAAAATTTACTATAGAAAAGGCAATGCTTGGCGTATTTAAAATTTGCGACAGTAAAAAATTATTTTTTGAATAATTTACTATAGAAAAGGCAATCCCTGGCGTAATTAAAATTTGCGACAGTAAAAAATTATTTTTTGAAAAATTTACTATAAAAGGCAATCCTTGGCGCAATTAAAATTTGCGACAGTAGAAAATTATTTTTTGAAAAATTTACTGTAGAAAAGGCAATCCCTGGCGTATTTAAAATTTGCGACCGTAAAAAATTACTTTTTGAAAAATTTACTATAGAAAAGGCAATCCCTGGCGCAATTAAAATTTGCGACAGTAGAAAATTATTTTTTGAAAAATTTACTGTAGAAAAGGCAATCCCTGGCGTAATTAAAATTTGCGACAGTAAAAAAATTATTTTTTTGCAAAATTCACTATAGAAAAGGCAATCCCTGGCGCAATTAAAATTTGCGACAGTAAAAAATTATTTTTTTGCAAAATTTACTATAGAAAAGGCAATCCCTGGCGTATTTAAAATTTGCGACAGTAAAAAATTATTTTTTGAATAATTTACTATAGAAAAGGCAATCCCTGGCGTATTTAAAATTTGCGACAGTAAAAAATTATTTTTTGAATAATTTACTATAGAAAAGGCAATCCCTGGCGTAATTAAAATTTGCGACAGTAGAAAATTATTTTTTGTAAAATTTACTGTAGAAAAGGCAATCGCTGTCGTAATTAAAATTTGCGACAGTAAAAAAATAGTTTTTGATAAATTTAATATAGAAAAGGCAATCCCTGGCGCAATTATAATTTGCGACAGTAGAAAACTATTTTTTGAAAAATTTACTGTAGAAAAGGCAATCCCTGGCGTAATTAAAATTTGCGACAGTAGAAAATTATTTTTTGAAAAATTTACTGTAGAAAAGGCAATCCCTGGCGTAATTAAAATTTGCGACAGTAAAAAATTATTTTTTGAAAAATTTACTATAGAAAAGGCAATCCCTGGCGCAATTAAAATTTGCGACAGTAAAAAATTATTTCTTGAAAAATTTACTATAGAAAAGGCAATCCCTGGCGCAATTAAAATTTGCGACAGTATAAAATTAAATTTTGAAAAATTTACTATAGAAAAGGCAATGCTTGGCGTATTTAAAATTTGCGACAGTAGAAAATTATTTTTTGCAAAATTTACTGTAGAAAAGGCAATCCCTGTCGTAATTAAAATTTGCGACAGTAAAAAATTAGTTTTTGAAAAATTTAATATAGAAAAGGCAATCCCTGGCGCAATTAAAATTTGCGACAGTAGAAAACTATTTTTTGAAAAATTTACTGTAGAAAAGGCAATCCCTGGCGTAATTAAAATTTGCGACAGTAGAAAATTATTTTTTGAAAAATTTACTGTAGAAAAGGCAATCCCTGGCGTAATTAAAATTTGCGACAGTAAAAAATTATTTTTTGAAAAATTTACTATAGAAAAGGCAATCCCTGGCGCAATTAAAATTTGCGACAGTAAAAAATTATTTCTTGAAAAATTTGCTATAGAAAAGGCAATCCCTGGCGCAATTAACATTTGCGACAGTAAAAAATCTTTTTTTGAATAATTTACTCTAGAAAAGGCAATCCCTGGCGTATTTAAAATTTGCGACGTTAAAAAATTATTTTGTGAAAAATTTACTATAGAAGAGGCAATCCCTGGCGTATTTAAAATTTGCGACAGTAAAAAATTAATTTGTGAAAAATTTACTATAGAAAAGGCAATCCCTGGCGTAATTAAAATTTGCGACAGTAAAAAATTAATTTTTGAAAAATTTACTATAGAAAAGGCAATCCCTGGCGCAATTAAAATTTGCGATAGTAAAAAATTATTTTTTGAAAAATTTACTGTAGAAAAGGCAATCCCTGGCGCAGTTAAAATTTGCGACAGTAGAAAATTATTTTTTGAAAAATTTACTATAGAAAAGGCAATCCCTGGCGTATTTAAAATTTGCGACAGTAAAAAATTATTTTTTGCAAAATTTACTATAGAAAATTCAATCCCTGCCGCAATTAAAATTTGCGACAGTAAAAAATTAATTTTTGAAAACTCTACTATAGAAAAGTCAATCTCTGGCGTATTTAAAATTTGCGACAGTAAAAAATTAATTTTTTAAAAAATTACTATAGAAAAGGCAATCCCTGGCGCTATTAAAATTTGCGACAGTATAAAATTATTTTTTGAAAAATTTACTATAGAAAAGGCAATCCCTGGCGCAATTAAAATTTGCGCAAGTATAAAATTAAATTTTGAAAAATTTAATATATATAAGGCAATCCCTGGCGCAATTAAAATTTGCGACAGTAAAAAATTATTTTTTGAAAAATTTACTGTAGAAAAGGCAATCCCTGGCGCAATTAAAATTTGCGACAGTAAAAAATTATTTTTTGAATAATTTACTATAGAAAAGGCAATCTCTGGCGTAATTAAAATTTGCGACAGTAAAAAATTATTTTTTGAAAAATTTACTGTAGAAAAGGCAATCCCTGGCGTATTTAAAATTTGCGACATTAAAAAATTATTTTGTGAAAAATTTACTATAGAAAAGGCAATCCCTGGCGTATTTAAAATTTGCGACAGTAAAAAATTAATTTGTGAAAAATTTACTATAGAAAATTCAATCCCTGCCGCAATTAAAATTTGCGACAGTAAAAAATTAATTTTTGAAAAATTTACTATAGAAAATGCAATCCCTGCCGCAATTAAAATTTGCGATAGTAAAAAATTATTTTTTGAAAAATTTACTGTAGAAAAGGCAATCCCTGGCGCAATTAAAATTTGCGACAGTAGAAAATTATTTTTTGAAAAATTTACTATAGAAAAGGCAATCCCTGGCGTATTTAAAATTTGCGACAGTAAAAAATTATTTTTTGCAAAATTTACTATAGAAAAGGCAATCCCTGGCGTAATTAAAATTTGCGACAGTAAAAAATTATTTTTTGTAAGATTTACTATAGAAAAGGCAATCCCTGGCGTATTTAAAATTTGCGACAGTAAAAAATTATTTTTTGAAAAATTTACTATGAAAAGGCAATCCCTGGCGTAATTAAAATTTGCGACAGTAGAAAATAATTTTTTGAATAATTTACTATAGAAAAGGAAATCCCTGGCGCAGTTAAAATTTGCGACAGTAAAAAATTATTTTTTGAATAATATACTATAGAAAAGGCAATACCTGGCGTATTTACAATTTGCGACAGTAAAAAATTATTTTTTGAAAAATTTACTATGAAAAGGCAATCCCTGGCGTAATAAAAATTTGCGACAGTAGAAAATAATTTTTTGAATAATTTACTTTAGAAAAGGCAATCCCTGGCGTAATTAAAATTTGCGACAGTAAAAAATTATTTTTTGCAAAATTTACTATAGAAAAGGCAATCCCTGGCGTATTTAAAATTTGCGACAGTAAAAAATTATTTTTTGAAAAATTTACTATGAAAAGGCAATCCCTGGCGTAACTAAAATTTGCGACAGTAGAAAATAATATTTTGAATAATTTACTATAGAAAAGGCAATCCCTCGCACAATTAAAATTTGCGACAGTAAAAAATTATTTTTTGAAAAATTTACTATAGAAAAGGCAATCCCTGGCGCAATTAAAATTTGCGACAGTAAAAAATTATTTTTTGCAAAATTTACTATAGAAAAGGCAATCCCTGGCGTATTTAAAATTTGCGACAGTAAAAAATTATTTTTTGCAAAATTTACTATAGAAAAGGCAATCCCTGGCGTAATTAAAATTTGCGACAGTAAAAAATTATTTTTTGAATAATTTACTATAGAAAAGGCAATCCCTGGCCTATTTAAAATAAGCGACAGTATAAAATTAAATTTTGAAAAATTTACTATAGAAAAGGCAATCCCTGGCGCAATTAAAATTTGCGACAGTAAAAAATTATTTTTTGAATAATTTACTGTATAAAAGGCAATCCCTGGCGTAATTAAAATTTGCGACAGTAAAAAATTATTTTTTTAATAATTTACTATAGAAAAGGCAATCCCTGGCGTATTTAAAATTTGCGACAGTTTAAAATTAAATTTTGAAAAATTTACTATAGAAAAGGCAATCCCTGGCGCAATTAAAATTTGCGACAGTAAACAATTATTTTTTTACAAAATTTACTATAGAAAAGGCAATCCCTGGCGCAATTAAAATTTGCGACAGTAGAAAATTATTTTATGAAAAATTTACTATAGAAAAGGCTATCCCTGGCGTATTTAAAATTTGCGACAATAAAAAATTATTTTTTGAAAAATTTACTGTAGAAAAGGCAATCCCTGGCGTAATTAAAATTTGCGACAGTAAAAAATTATTTTTTTACAAAATTTACTATAGAAAAGGCAATCCCTGGCGCAATTAAAATTTGCGACAGTATAAAATTAAATTTTGAAAAATTTACTATAGAAAAGGCAATGCTTGGCGTATTTAAAATTTGCGACAGTAAAAAATTATTTTTTGAATAATTTACTATAGAAAAGGCAATCCCTGGCGTAATTAAAATTTGCGACAGTAAAAAATTATTTTTTGAAAAATTTACTATAAAAGGCAATCCTTGGCGCAATTAAAATTTGCGACAGTAGAAAATTATTTTTTGAAAAATTTACTGTAGAAAAGGCAATCCCTGGCGTATTTAAAATTTGCGACCGTAAAAAATTACTTTTTGAAAAATTTACTATAGAAAAGGCAATCCCTGGCGCAATTAAAATTTGCGACAGTAGAAAATTATTTTTTGAAAAATTTACTGTAGAAAAGGCAATCCCTGGCGTAATTAAAATTTGCGACAGTAAAAAAATTATTTTTTTGCAAAATTCACTATAGAAAAGGCAATCCCTGGCGCAATTAAAATTTGCGACAGTAAAAAATTATTTTTTTGCAAAATTTACTATAGAAAAGGCAATCCCTGGCGTATTTAAAATTTGCGACAGTAAAAAATTATTTTTTGAATAATTTACTATAGAAAAGGCAATCCCTGGCGTATTTAAAATTTGCGACAGTAAAAAATTATTTTTTGAATAATTTACTATAGAAAAGGCAATCCCTGGCGTAATTAAAATTTGCGACAGTAGAAAATTATTTTTTGTAAAATTTACTGTAGAAAAGGCAATCCCTGTCGTAATTAAAATTTGCGACAGTAAAAAATTAGTTTTTGAAAAATTTAATATAGAAAAGGCAATCCCTGGCGCAATTATAATTTGCGACAGTAGAAAACTATTTTTTGAAAAATTTACTGTAGAAAAGGCAATCCCTGGCGTAATTAAAATTTGCGACAGTAGAAAATTATTTTTTGAAAAATTTACTGTAGAAAAGGCAATCCCTGGCGTAATTAAAATTTGCGACAGTAAAAAATTATGTTTTGAAAAATTTACTATAGAAAAGGCAATCCCTGGCGCAGTTAAAATTTGCGATAGTAAAAAATTATTTCTTGAAAAATTTACTATAGAAAAGGCAATCCCTGGCGCAATTAAAATTTGCGACAGTATAAAATTAAATTTTGAAAAATTTACTATAGAAAAGGCAATGCTTGGCGTATTTAAAATTTGCGACAGTAAAAAATTATTTTTTGAATAATTTACTATAGAAAAGGCAATCCCTGGCGTAATTAAAATTTGCGACAGTAAAAAATTATTTTTTGAAAAATTTACTATAAAAGGCAATCCTTGGCGCAATTAAAATTTGCGACAGTAGAAAATTATTTTTTGAAAAATTTACTGTAGAAAAGGCAATCCCTGGCGTAATTAAAATTTGCGACCGTAAAAAATTACTTTTTGAAAAATTTACTATAGAAAAGGCAATCCCTGGCGCAATTAAAATTTGCTACAGTAGAAAATTATTTTTTGAAAAATTTACTGTAGAAAAGGCAATCCCAGGCGTAATTAAAATTTGCGACAGTAAAAAAAACATTTTTTTGCAAAATTCACTATAGAAAAGGCAATCCCTGGCGCAATTAAAATTTGCGACAGTAAAAAATTATTTTTTTGCAAAATTTACTATAGAAAAGTCAATCCCTGGCGTATTTAAAATTTGCGACAGTAAAAAATTATTTTTTGAATAATTTACTATAGAAAAGGCAATCCCTGACGTATTTAAAATTTGCGACAGTAAAAAATTATTTTTTGAATAATTTACTATAGAAAAGGCAATCCCTGGCGTAATTAAAATTTGCGACAGTAGAAAATTATTTTTTGTAAAATTTACTGTAGAAAAGGCAATCCCTGTCGTAATTAAAATTTGCGACAGTAAAAAATTAGTTTTTGAAAAATTTAATATAGAAAAGGCAATCCCTGGCGCAATTAAAATTTGCGACAGTAGAAAACTATTTTTTGAAAAATTTACTGTAGAAAAGGCAATCCCTGGCGTAATTAAAATTTGCGACAGTAGAAAATTATTTTTTGAAAAATTTACTGTAGAAAAGGCAATCCCTGGCGTAATTAAAATTTGCGACAGTAAAAAATTATTTTTTGAAAAATTTACTATAGAAAAGGCAATCCCTGGCGCAATTAAAATTTGCGACAGTAAAAAATTATTTCTTGAAAAATTTGCTATAGAAAAGGCAATCCCTGGCGCAATTAACATTTGCGACAGTAAAAAATTATTTTTTGAATAATTTACTCTAGAAAAGGCAATCCCTGGCGTATTTAAAATTTGCGACGTTAAAAAATTATTTTGTGAAAAATTTACTATAGAAGAGGCAATCCCTGGCGTATTTAAAATTTGCGACAGTAAAAAATTAATTTGTGAAAAATTTACTATAGAAAAGGCAATCCCTGGCGTAATTAAAATTTGCGACAGTAAAAAATTAATTTTTGAAAAATTTACTATAGAAAAGGCAATCCCTGGCGCAATTAAAATTTGCGATAGTAAAAAATTATTTTTTGAAAAATTTACTGTAGAAAAGGCAATCCCTGGCGCAGTTAAAATTTGCGACAGTAGAAAATTATTTTTTGAAAAATTTACTATAGAAAAGGCAATCCCAGGGGTATTTAAAATTTGCGACAGTAAAAAATTATTTTTTGCAAAATTTACTATAGAAAATTCAATCCCTGCCGCAATTAAAATTTGCGACAGTAAAAAATTATTTTTTGAAAAATTTACTGTAGAAAAGGCAATCCCTGGCGGAATTAAAATTTGCGACAGTAGAAAACTATTTTTTGAAAAATTTACTGTAGAAAAGACAATCCCTGGCGTAATTAAAATTTGCGACAGTAGAAAATTATTTTTTGAAAAATTTACTGTAGAAAAGGCAATCCCTGGCGTAATTAAAATTTGCGACAGTAAAAAATTATTTTTTTGCAAAATTCACTATAGAAAAGGCAATCCCTGGCGCAATTAAAATTTGCGACAGTAAAAAATTATTTTTTTTGCAAAATTTACTGTAGAAAAGGCAATCCCTGGCGCAATTAAAATTTGCGACAGTAGAAAGGCAATCCCCGGCGCAATTAAAATTTGCGACAGTAAAAAATTGGTTTTTGAAAAATTTAAAATAGAAAAGGCAATCCCTGGCACAATTAAAATTTGCGACAGTAGAAAATTATTTTTTGAAAAATTTACTGTAGAAAAGACAATCCCTGGCGTAATTAAAATTTGCGACAGTAGAAAATTATTTTTTGAAAAATTTACTGTAGAAAAGGCAATCCCTGGCGTAATTAAAATTTGCGACAGTAAAAAAATTATTTTTTTGCAAAATTCACTATAGAAAAGGCAATCCCTGGCGCAATTAAAATTTGCGACAGTAAAAAATTATTTTTTTTGCAAAATTTACTATAGAAAAGGCAATCCCTGGCGTATTTAAAATTTGCGACAGTAAGAAATTAATTTTTGAATAATTTACTATAGAAAAGGCAATCCCTAGCGTAATTAAAATTTGCGACAGTAAAAAATTATTTTTTGAAAAATTTACTATAGAAAAGGCAATCCATGGCGCAATTAAAATTTGCGACAGTAGAAAATTATTTTTTGTAAAATTTACTGTAGAAAAGGCAATCCCTGGCGTAATTAAAATTTGCGACAGTAAAAAATCAGTTTTTGAAAAATTTAATATAGAAAAGGCAATCCCTGGCGCAATTAAAATTTGCGACAGTAAAAAAATTATTTTTTGAAAAATTTACTGTAGAAAAGGCAATCCCTGGCGTAATTAAAATTTGCGACAGTAAAAAATTATTTTTTTGCAAAATTCACTATAGAAAAGGCAATCCCTGGCGCAATTAAAATTTGCGACAGTAAAAAATTATTTTTTTGCAAAATTTACTATAGAAAAAGCAATCCCTGGCGTATTTAAAATTTGCGACAGTAAAAAATTATTTTTTGAAAAATTTACTGTAGAAAAGGCAATCCCTGGCGTATTTAAAATTTGCGACTGTAAAAAATTATTTTTTGAAAAATTTACTATAGAAAAGGCAATCCCTGGCGCAATTAAAATTTGCGACAGTAAAAAATTATTTTTTGAAAATTTACTATAGAAAAGGCAGTCCCTGGCGTAATTAAAATTTGCGACATTAAAAAATTAGTTTTTGAAAAATTTACTGTAGAACAGGCAATCCCTGGCGCAATTAAAATTTGCGACAGTAAAAATTATTTTTTTGCAAAATTTACTATAGAAAAGGCAATGCCTGGCGCAATTAAAATTTGCGACAGTAAAAAATTATTTTTTGAAAAATTTACTATAGAAAAGGCAATCCTGGCGCAATTAAAATTTGCGACAGTAAAAAATTATTTTTTGAAAAATTTACTGTAGAAAAGGCAATCCCTGGCGTATTTAAAATTTGCGACTGTAAAAAATTATTTTTTGAAAAATTTACTATAGAAAAGGCAATCCCTGGCGCAATTAAAATTTGCGACAGTAAAAAATTATTTTTTGAAAAATTTACTATAGAAAAGGCAATCCCTGGCGCAATTAAAATTGCTACAGTAGAAAATTATTTTTTGAAAAATTTACTGTAGAAAAGGCAATCCCAGGCGTAATTAAAATTTGCGACAGTAAAAAAAACATTTTTTTGCAAAATCACTATAGAAAAGGCAATCCCTGGCGCAATTAAAATTTGCGACAGTAAAAAATTATTTTTTTGCAAAATTTACTATAGAAAAGTCAATCCCTGGCGTATTTAAAATTTGCGACAGTAAAAAATTATTTTTTGAATAATTTACTATAGAAAAGGCAATCCCTGACGTATTTAAAATTTGCGACTGTAAAAAATTATTTTTTGAATAATTTACTATAGAAAAGGCAATCCCTGGCGTAATTAAAATTTGCGACAGTAGAAAATTATTTTTTGTAAAATTTACTGTAGAAAAGGCAATCCCTGTCGTAATTAAAATTGCGACAGTAAAAAATTAGTTTTTGAAAAATTTAATATAGAAAAGGCAATCCCTGGCGCAATTAAAATTTGCGACAGTAGAAAACTATTTTTGAAAAATTTACTGTAGAAAAGGCAATCCCTGGCGTAATTAAAATTTGCGACAGTAGAAAATTATTTTTTGAAAAATTTACTGTAGAAAGGCAATCCCTGGCGTAATTAAAATTTGCGACAGTAAAAAATTATTTTTGAAAAATTTACTATAGAAAAGGCAATCCCTGGCGCAATTAAAATTTGCGACAGTAAAAAATTATTCTTGAAAAATTTGCTATAGAAAAGGCAATCCCTGGCGCAATTAACATTTGCGACAGTAAAAAATTATTTTTTGAATAATTTACTCTAGAAAAGGCAATCCCTGGCGTATTTAAAATTTGCGACGTTAAAAAATTATTTTGTGAAAATTTACTATAGAAGAGGCAATCCCTGGCGTATTTAAAATTTGCGACAGTAAAAAATTAATTTGTGAAAAATTTACTATAGAAAAGGCAATCCCTGGCGTAATTAAAATTTGCGACAGTAAAAAATTAATTTTTGAAAAATTTACTATAGAAAAGGCAATCCCTGGCGCAATTAAAATTTGCGATAGTAAAAAATTATTTTTTGAAAAATTTACTGTAGAAAAGGCAATCCCTGGCGCAGTTAAAATTTGCGACAGTAGAAAATTATTTTTGAAAAATTTTACTATAGAAAAGGCAATCCCTGGGGTATTTAAAATTTGCGACAGTAAAAAATTATTTTTTGCAAAATTTACTATAGAAAATTCAATCCCTGCCGCAATTAAAATTTGCGACAGTAAAAAATTATTTTTTGGAAAATTTACTGTAGAAAAGGCAATCCCTGGCGCAATTAAAATTTGCGACAGTAGAAAACTATTTTTTGAAAAATGTTACTGTAGAAAAGACAATCCCTGGCGTAATTAAAATTTGCGACAGTAGAAAATTATTTTTTGAAAAATTTACTGTAGAAAAGGCAATCCCTGGCGTAATTAAAATTTGCGACAGTAAAAAATTATTTTTTTGCAAAATTCACTATAGAAAAGGCAATCCCTGGCGCAATTAAAATTTGCGACAGTAAAAAATTATTTTTTTTGCAAAATTTACTGTAGAAAAGGCAATCCCTGCGCAATTAAAATTTGCGACAGTAGAAAGGCAATCCCTGGCGCAATTAAATTTGCGACAGTAAAAAATTGGTTTTTGAAAAATTTAATATAGAAAAGGCAATCCCTGGCACAATTAAAATTTGCGACAGTAGAAAATTATTTTTTGAAAAATTTACTGTAGAAAAGACAATCCCTGGCGTAATTAAAATTTGCGACAGTAGAAAATTATTTTTTGAAAATTTACTGTAGAAAAGGCAATCCCTGGCGTAATTAAAATTTGCGACAGTAAAAAATTATTTTTTTTGCAAAATTCACTATAGAAAAGGCAATCCCTGGCGCAATTAAAATTTGCGACAGTAAAAAATTATTTTTTTTGCAAATTTACTATAGAAAAGGCAATCCCTGGCGTATTTAAAATTTGCGACAGTAAGAAATTAATTTTTGAATAATTTACTATAGAAAAGGCAATCCCTAGCGTAATTAAAATTTGCGACAGTAAAAAATTATTTTTTGAAAATTTACTATAGAAAAGGCAATCCATGGCGCAATTAAAATTTGCGACAGTAGAAAATTATTTTTTGTAAAATTTACTGTAGAAAAGGCAATCCCTGGCGAAATTAAAATTTGCGACAGTAAAAAATCAGTTTTTGAAAAATTTAATATAGAAAAGGCAATCCCTGGCGCAATTAAAATTTGCGACAGTAAAAAATTATTTTTGAAAAATTTACTGTAGAAAAGGCAATCCCTGGCGTAATTAAAATTTGCGACAGTAAAAAATAATTTTTTTGCAAAATTCACTATAGAAAAGGCAATCCCTGGCGCAATTAAAATTTGCGACAGTAAAAAATTATTTTTTTGCAAAATTTACTATAGAAAAAGCAATCCCTGGCGTATTTAAATTTGCGACAGTAAAAAATTATTTTTTGAAAAATTTACTGTAGAAAAGGCAATCCCTGGCGTATTTAAAATTTGCGACTGTAAAAAATTATTTTTTGAAAAATTTACTATAGAAAAGGCAATCCCTGGCGCAATTAAAATTTGCGACAGTAAAAAATTATTTTTTGAAAAATTTACTATAGAAAAGGCAGTCCCTGGCGTAATTAAAATTTGCGACATTAAAAAATTAGTTTTTGAAAAATTTACTGTAGACAGGCAATCCCTGGCGCAATTAAATTTGCGACAGTAAAAAATTATTTTTTTGCAAAATTTACTATAGAAAAGGCAATGCCTGGCGCAATTAAAATTTGCGACAGTAAAAAATTAATTTTTGAAAAATTTACTATAGAAAAGGCAATCCCTGGCGCAATTAAAATTTGCGACAGTAAAAAATTATTTTTTGCAAAATTTACTATGGAAAAGGCAATCCATGGCGTATTTAAAATTTGCGACAGTAAAAAATTATTTTTTTGCAAAATTTACTATAGAAAAGGCAATGCCTGGCGGATTTAAAATTTGCGACAGTAAAAAATTATTTTTGAAAAATTTACTATAGAAAAGGCAATCCCTGGCGGATTTAAAATTTGCGACAGTAAAATATTATTTTTTGAAAAATTTACTGTAGAAAAGGCAATCCCTGGCGTAATTAAAATTTGCGACCGTAAAAAATTATTTTTTGAATAATTTACTATAGAAAGGCAATACCTGGCGTATTTAAAATAAGCGACAGTATAAAATTAAATTTTGAAAAATTTACTATAGAAAAGGCAATACCTGGCGCAATTAAAATTTGCGACAGTAAAAAACTATTTTTTGAATAATTTACTGTAGGAAAAGGCAATCCCTGGCGTAATTAAAATTTGCGACAGTAAAAAATTATTTTTTTAATAATTTACTATAGAAAAGGCAATACCTGGCTTATTTAAAACTTGCGACAGTATAAAATTAAATTTTGAAAAATTTACTATAGAAAAGGCAATCCCTGGCGCAATTAAAATTTGCGACAGTAAAAATTAATTTTTGAAAAATTTACTATAGAAAAGGCAATCCTTGGCGCAATTAAAATTTGCGACAGTATAAAATTAATTTTTGAAAAATTTACTATAGAAAAGGCAATCCCTGGCGTAATTAAAATTTGCGACAGTAAAAAATTATTTTTTGTAAAATTTACTATAGAAAAGGCAATCCCTGGCGCAATTAAAATTTGCGACAGTAAAAAATTATTTTTTTGCAAAATTTACTATAGAAAAAGCAATCCCTGGCGTATTTAAAATTTGCGACAGTAAAAAATTATTTTTTGAAAAATTTACTGTAGAAGAGGCAATCCCTGGCGTATTTAAAATTTGCGACAGTAAAAAATTATTTTTTGAAAAATTTACTATAGAAAAGGCAATCCCTGGCGCAATTAAAATTTGCGACAGTAAAAAATTATTTTTGAAAAATTTACTATAGAAAAGGCAATCCCTGGCGTAATTAAAATTTGCGACATTAAAAAATTAGTTTTTGAAAAATTTACTGTAGAAAAGGCAATCCCTGGCGTAATTAAAATTTGCGACAGTAAAAAATTATTTTTGAAAAATTTACTATAGAAAAGGCAATCCCTGGCGCAATTAAAATTTGCGACAGTAAAAAATTATTTTTTTGAAAAATTTACTATAGAAAAGGCAATCCCTGGCGCAATTAAAATTTGCGACAGTAAAAAATTATTTTTGCAAAATTTACTATAGAAAAGCAATCCCTGGCGTATTTAAAATTTGCGACAGTAAAAAATTATTTTTTGCAAAATTTACTATAGAAAAGGCAATGCCTGGCGTATTTAACATTTGCGACAGTAAAAAATTAATTTTTGAAAAATTTACTATAGAAAAGGCAATCCCTGGCGCAATTAAAATTTGCGACAGTAAAAATTATTTTTTGAAAAATTTACTATAGAAAAGGAAATCCCTGGCGCAATTAAAATTTGCGACAGCAAAAAATTATTTTTGAATAATTTACTCTAGAAAAGGCAATCCCTGGCGTATTTAAAATTTGCGACAGTAAAAAATTATTTTTTGCAAAATTACTATAGAAAATTCAATCCCTGCCGCAATTAAAATTTGCGACAGTAAAAAATTAATTTTGAAAACTTTACTATAGAAAAGTCAATCCTGGCGTATTTAAAATTTGCGACAGTAAAAAATTAATTTTTTAAAAAATTACTATAGAATAGGCAATCCCTGGCGCTATTAAAATTGGCGACAGTATAAAATTATTTTTTGAAAAATTTACTAAGAAAAGGCAATCCCTGGCGCAATTAAAATTTGCGAAAGTATAAAATTAAATTTTGAAAAATATTATTTTTTGAAAAATTTACTGTAGAAAGGGCAATCCCTGGCGCAATTAAAATTTGCGACAGTAAAAAATTATTTTTTGAATAATTTACTATAGAAAAGGCAATCCCTGGCGTAATTAAAATTTGCGACAGTAAAAAATTATTTTTTGAAAAATTTACTATAGAAAAGGCAATCCCTGGCGCAATTAAAATTTGCGACAGTAAAAAATTATTTTTTGAAAATTTACTATAGAAAAGGCAATCCCTGGCGCAATTAAAATTTGCGACAGTAAAAAATTATTTTTTGCAAAATTTACTATAGAAAAGCAATCCCTGGCGTATTTAAAATTTGCGACAGTAAAAAATTATTTTTTGCAAAATTTACTATAGAAAAGGCAATGCCTGGCGTATTTAACATTTGCGACAGTAAAAAATTAATTTTTGAAAAATTTACTATAGAAAAGGCAATCCCTGGCGCAATTAAAATTTGCGACAGTAAATAATTATTTTTGAAAAATTTACTATAGAAAAGGCAATCCCTGGCGCAATTAAAATTTGCGACAGTAAAAAATTATTTTTTGAATAATTTACTCTAGAAGAGGCAATCCCTGGGGTATTTAAAATTTGCGACCGTAAAAAATTATTTTTTGCAAAATTTACTATAGAAAATTCAATCCCTGCCGCAATTAAAATTTGCGACAGTAAAAAATTAATTTTTGAAAACTTTACTATAGAAAAGTCAATCCCTGGCGTATTTAAAATTTTGCGACAGTAAAAAATTAATTTTTTAAAAATTACTATAGAAAAGGCAATCCCTGGCGTAATTAAAATTGGCGACAGTATAAAATTATTTTTTGAAAAATTTACTATAGAAAAGGCAATCCCTGGCGTAATTAAAATTTGCGAAAGTATAAAATTAAATTTTGAAAAATATTATTTTTTGAAAAATTTACTGTAGAAAGGGCAATCCCTGGCGCAATTAAAATTTGCGACAGTAAAAAAATTATTTTTTGAATAATTTACTATAGAAAAGGCAATCCCTGGCGTAATTAAAATTTGCGACAGTAAAAAATTATTTTTTGAAAAATTTACTGTAGAAAAGGCAATCCTGGCGTATTTAAAAATTTGCGACATTAAAAAATTATTTTGTGAAAAATTTACTGTAGAAAAGGCAATTCCCTGGCGCAATTAAAATTTGCGAGAGTAGAAAATTATTTTTTGAAAAATTTACTATAGAAAAGGCAATCCCTGGCGTATTTAAAATTTGCGACAGTAAAAAATTATTTTTTGCAAAATTTACTATAGAAAATTCAATCCCTGCCGCAATTAAAATTTGCGACAGTAAAAAATTAATTTTTGAAAACTTTACTATAGAAAAGTCAATCCCTTGCGTATTTAAAATTTGCGACAGTAAAAAATTAATTTGTGAAAAATTTACTATAGAAAATTCAATCCCTGCCGCAATTAAAATTTGCGACAGTAAAAAATTAATTTTTGAAAAATTTACTATAGAAAAGGCAATCCCTGGCGCAATTAAAATTTGCGATAGTAAAAAATTATTTTTTGAAAATTTACTGTAGAAAAGGCAATCCCTGGCGCAATTAAAATTTGCGAGAGTAGAAAATTATTTTTTGAAAAAATTTACTATAGAAAAGGCAATCCCTGGCGTATTTAAAATTTGCGACAGTAAATCATTATTTTTTGCAAAATTTACTATAGAAAATTCAATCCCTGGCGCAATTAAAATTTTGCGACAGTAAAAAATTATTTTTTGAAAAATTTACTGTAGAAAAGGCAATCCCTGGCGTATTTAAAATTTGCGACATTAAAAAATTATTTTGTGAAAAAATTTACTATAGAAAAGGTAATCCCTGGCGTATTTAAAATTTGCGACAGTAAAAAATTAATTTGTGAAAAATTTACTATAGAAAATTCAATCCCTGCCGCAATTAAAATTTGCGACAGTAAAAAATTAATTTTTGAAAAATTTACTATAGAAAAGGCAATCCCTGGCGCAATTAAAATTTGCGATAGTAAAAAATTATTTTTTGAAAAATTTACTGTAGAAAAGGCAATCCCTGGCGCAATTAAAATTTGCGAGAGTAGAAAATTATTTTTTGAAAAATTTACTATAGAAAAGGCAATCCCTGGCGTATTTTAAAATTTGCGACAGTAAATCATTATTTTTTTGCAAAATTTACTATAGAAAATTCAATCCCTGCCGCAATTAAAATTTGCGACAGTAAAAAATTAATTTTGAAAACTTTCCTATAGAAAAGTCAATCCCTTGCGTATTTAAAATTTGCGAAAGTATAACATTAAATTTTGAAAAATTTAATATATATAAGGCAATCCCTGGCGCAATTAAAATTTGCGACAGTAAAAAATTATTTTTTGAAAAATTTACTATAGAAAAGGCAATCCCTGGCGTAATTAAAATTTGCGACAGTAAAAAATTATTTTTTGTAAAATTTACTATAGAAAAGGCAATCCCTGGCGTATTTAAAATTTGCGACAGTAAAAAATTATTTTTTGAAAAATTTACTATGAAAAGGCAATCCCTGTCGTAATTAAAATTTGCGACAGTAGAAAATAATTTTTTGAATAATTTACTATAGAAAAGGAAATCCCTGGCGCAGTTAAAATTTGCGACAGTAAAAAATTATTTTTTGAATAATATACTATAGAAAAGGCATCCCTGGCGTAATTAAAATTTGCGACAGTAATAATTATTTTTTGAAAAATTTACTGTAGAAAAGGCAATCCCTGGCGCAATTAAAATTTGCGACAGTAGAAAATTATTTTTTGAAAAATTTACTATATAAAAGGCAATCCTGGCGCAATTAAAATTTGCGACAGTAAAAAATTATTTTTGAAAAATTTACTATGAAAAGGCAATCCCTGTCCGTAATTAAAATTTGCGACAGTAGAAAATAATTTTTGAATAATTTACTATAGAAAAGGCAATCCCTGGCGTATTTAAAATTTGCGACAGTAAAAAATTATTTCTAGAAAAATTTACTATGAAAGGCAATCCCTGGCGTAACTAAAATTTGCGACAGTAGAAAATAATTTTTTGAATAATTTTACTATAGAAAAGGAAATCCCTGGCGCAGTTAAAATTTGCGACAGTAAAAAATTATTTTTTGAATAATTTACTATAGAAAAGGCAATCCCTGGCGTAATTAAAATTTAGCGACAGTAAAAATTATTTTTGAAAAATTTACTGTAGAAAAGGCAATCCCTGGCGCAATTAAAATTTGCGAGAGTAGAAAATTATTTTTTGAAAAATTTACTATATAAAAGGCAATCCCTGGCGCAATTAAAATTTGCGACAGTAAAAAATTGGTTTTTGAAAAATTTAATATAGAAAAGGCAATCCCTGGCACAATTAAAATTTGCGACAGTAGAAAATTATTTTTTGAAAAATTTACTGTAGAAAAGACAATCCCTGGCGTAATTAAAATTTGCGACAGTAGAAAATTATTTTTTGAAAAATTTACTGTAGAAAAGGCAATCCTGGCGTAATTAAAATTTGCGACAGTAAAAAATTATTTTTTTTGCAAAATTCACTATAGAAAAGGCAATCCCTGGCGCAATTAAAATTTGCGACAGTAAAAAATTATTTTTTTGCAAAATTTACTATAGAAAAGGCAATCCCTGGCGTATTTAATATTTGCGACAGTAAAAAATTAATTTTTGAATAATTTACTATAGAAAAGGCAATCCCTGGCGTAATTAAAATTTGCGACAGTAAAAAATTATTTTTTGAAAATTTACTATAGAAAAGGCAATCCCTGGCGCAATTAAAATTTGCGACAGTAGAAAAGTATTTTTTGTAAAATTTACTGTAGAAAAGGCAATCCCTGGCGTAATTAAAATTTGCGACAGTAAAAAATTAGTTTTTGAAAAATTTAATATAGAAAAGGCAATCCCTGGCGCAATTAAAATTGCGACAGTAGAAAATTATTTTTTGAAAATTTACTGTAGAAAAGCCAATCCCTGGTGTATTAAAATTTGCGACAGTAGAAAATTATTTTTTGAAAATTTACTGTAGAAAAGGCAATCCCTGGCGTGATTAAAATTTGCGACAGTAAAAAATTATTTTTGAAAAATTTACTATAGAAAAGGCAATCCCTGGCGCAATTAAAATTTGCGACAGTAGAAATTATTTTTTGTAAAATTTACTGTAGAAAAGGCAAACCCTGGCGTAATTAAAATTTGCGACAGTAAAAAATTAGTTTTTGAAAAATTTAATATAGAAAAGGCAATCCCTGGCGCAATTAAAATTTGCGACAGTAGAAAATTATTTTTGAAAAATTTACTGTAGAAAAGGCAATCCCTGGCGTAATTAAAATTTGCGACAGTAGAAAATTATTTTTTGAAAAATTTACTGTAGAAAAGGCAATCCCTGGCGTAATTAAAATTTGCGACAGTAAAAAATTATTTTTTGAAAAATTTACTATAGAAAAGGCAATCCTTGGCGCAATTAAAATTTGCGACAGTAGAAAAATAATTTTTTGAAAAATTTACTGTAGAAAAGGCAATCCCTGGCGTAATTAAAATTTGCGACCGTAGAAAATTATTTTTTGAAAAATTTACTGTAGAAAAGGCAATCCCTGGCGTAATTAAAATTTGCGAAAGTAAAAAATTTTTTTTTTTTGCAAAATTCACTATAGAAAAGGCAATCCCTGGCGCAATTAAAATTTGCGACAGTAAAAAATTATTTTTTGCAAAATTTACTATAGAAAAAGCAATCCCTGGCGTATTGAAAATTTGCGACAGTAAAAAATTATTTTTTGAAATATTTACTATAGAAAAGGCAATCCTTGGCGCAATTAAAATTTGCGACAGTAAAAAATTATTTTTTGCAAAATTTACTGTAGAAAAGGCAATCCCTGGCGTATTTAAATTTGCGACAGTAAAAAATTATTTTTTGGAAAATTTACTATAGAAAAGGCAATCCCTGGCGCAATTAAAATTTGCGACAGTAAAAAATTATTTTTTGAAAAATTTACTATAGAAAAGGCAGTCCCTGGCGTAATTAAAATTTGCGACATTAAAAAAATTAGTTTTTGAAAAATTTACTGTAGAACAGGCAATCCCTGGCGCAATTAAAATTTGCGACAGTAAAAAATTATTTTTTGAATAATTTACTATAGAAAAGGCAATCCCTGGCGTAATTAAAATTTGCGACAGTAAAAAATTATTTTTTGAAATATTTACTATAGAAAAGGCAATCCTTGGCGCAATTAAAATTTGCGACAGTAAAAAATTATTTTTTGCAAAATTTACTGTAGAAAAGGCAATCCCTGGCGTATTTAAAATTTGCGACAGTAAAAAATTATTTTTTGGAAAATTTACTATAGAAAAGGCAATCCCTGGCGCAATTAAAATTTGCGACAGTAAAAAATTATTTTTTGAAAAATTTACTATAGAAAAGGCAGTCCCTGGCGTAATTAAAATTTGCGACATTAAAAAAAATTAGTTTTTGAAAAATTTACTGTAGAACAGGCAATCCTTGGCGCAATTAAAATTTGCTACAGTAAAAAATTATTTTTTGAATAATTTACTATAGAAAAGGCAATCCCTGGCGTAATTAAAATTTGCGACAGTAAAAAATTCTTTTTTGAAATATTTACTATAGAAAAGGCAATCCCTGGCGCAATTAAAATTTGCGACAGTAAAAAATTATTTTTTGTAAAATTTACTATAGAAAAGCAATCCCTGGCGCAATTAAAATTTGCGACAGTAAAAAATTATTTTTTGCAAAATTTACTTTAGAAAAGGCAATCCCTGGCGTATTTAAAATTTGCGACAGTGAAAAATTATTTTTTTGCAAAATTTACTATAGAAAAGGCAATGCCTGGCGTATTTAAAATTTGCGACAGTAAAAAATTATTTTTTTAAAAATTTACTATAGAAAAGGCAATCCCTGGCGGATTTAAAATTTGCGACAGTAAAAAATTATTTTTTGAAAAATTTACTGTTGAAAAGGCAATCCCTGGCGTAATTAAAATTTGCGACAGTAAAAAATTATTTTTTGAAAAATTTACTGTAGAAAAGGCAATCCCTGACGTATTTAAAATTTGCGACAGTAAAAAATTAGTTTTGTAAAATTTAATATAGAAGAGGCAATCCCTGGCGCAATTAAAATTTGCGACAGTAAAAAATTATTTTTTGAATAATTTACTGTAGAAAAGGCAATCCCTTGCCTAATTAAAATTTGCGACAGTAAAAATTATTTTTTGAAAAATTTACTGTAGGAAAGGCAATCCCTGGCGCAATTAAAATGTGCGACAGTAGAAAATTATTTTTTGAAAAATTTACTATATAAAAGGCAATCCCTGGCGCAATTAAAATTTGCGACAGTAAAAAATTGGTTTTTGAAAAATTTAATATAGAAAAGGCAATCCCTGGCACAATTCAAATTTGCGACAGTAGAAAATTATTTTTTGAAAAATTTACTGTAGAAAAGACAATCCCTGGCGAAATTAAAATTTGCGACAGTAGAAAATTATTTTTTGAAAAATTTACTGTAGAAAAGGCAATCCCTGGCGTAATTAAAATTTGCGACAGTAAAAAATTATTTTTTTGCAAAATTCACTATAGAAAAGGCAATCCCTGGCGCAATTAAAATTTGCGACAGTAAAAAATTATTTTGTTTGCAAAATTTACTATAGAAAAGGCAATCCCTGGCGTATTTAAAATTTGCGACAGTAAAAAATTAATTTTTGAATAATTTAATATAGAAAAGGCAATTAAAATTTGCGACAGTAGAAAATTATTTTTTGAAAAATTTACTGTAGAAAAGGCAATCCCTGGCGTAATTAAAATTTGCGACAGTAGAAAATTATTTTTTGAAAAATTTACTGTAGAAAAGGCAATCCCTGGCGTAATTAAACTTTGCGATAGTAAAAAATTATTTTTTTGCAAAATTCACTATAGAAAAGGCAATCCCTGGCGCAATTAAAATTTGCGACAGTAAAAAATTATTTTTTGCAAAATTTACTATAGACAAAGCAATCCCTGGCGTATTGAAAATTTGCGACAGTAAAAAATTATTTTTTGAAAAATTTACTGTAGAAAAGGCAATCCCTGGCGTATTTAAAATTTGCGACAGTAAAAAATTATTTTTTGAAAAATTTACTATAGAAAAGGCAATCCCTGGCGCAATTAAAATTTGCGACAGTAAAAAATTATTTTTTGAAAAATTTACTATAGAAAAGGCAGTCCCTGGCGTAATTAAAATTTGCGACATTAAAAAAATTAGTTTTTGAAAAATTTACTGTAGAACAGGCAATCCCTGGCGCAATTAAAATTTGCGACAGTAAAAAATTATTTTTTGAATAATTTACTATAGAAAAGGCAATCCCTGGCGTAATTAAAATTTGCGACAGTAAAAAATTATTTTTTGAATAATTTACTATAGAAAAGGCAATGCCTGGCGTATTTAAAATAAGCGTCAGTATAAAATTAAATTTTGAAAAATTTACTATAGAAAAGGCAATACCTGGCGCAATTAAAATTTGCGCCAGTAAAAAATTATTTTTTGAATAATTTACTGTAGAAAAGGCAATCCCTGGCGTAATTAAAATTTGCGACAGTAAAAAAATATTTTTTTAATAATTTACTATAGAAAAGGCAATCCCTGGCGTATTTAAAATTTGCGACAGTATAAAATTAAATTTTGAAAAATTTACTATAGAAAAGGCAATCCCTGGCGCAATTAAAATTTGCGACAGTAAAAAATTAATTTTTGAAAAATTTACTATAGAAAAGGCATCCCTGGCGCAATTAAAATTTGCGACAGTATAAAATTAATTTTTGAAAAATTTACTATAGAAAAGGCAATCCCTGGCGTAATTAAAATTTGCGACAGTAAAAAATTATTTTTTGAAAAATTTACTATAGAAAAGGCAATCCCTGGCGCAATTAAAATTTGCGACAGTATAAAATTAAATTTTGAAAAATTTACTATAGAAAAGGCAATCCCTGGCGCAATTAAAATTTGCGACAGTAAAAAATTAATTTTTGAATAATTTACTGTAGAAAAGGCAATCCATGGCGTAATTAAAATTTGCGACAGTAAAAAATTATTTTTTGAAAAGTTTACTATAGAAAAGGCAATCCCTGGCGCAATTAAAATTTGCGACAGTATAAAATTAATTTTTGAAAAATTTACTATAGAAAAGGCAATCCCTGGCGTATTGAAAATTTGCGGCAGTAAAAAATTATTTCTTTGAAAACTTTACTGTAGAAAAGGCAATCCCTGGCGTATTTAAAATTTGCGACAGTAAAAAATTAGTTTTTGAAAAATTTACTGTAGAAAAAGCAATCCCTGGCGTATTTAAAATTTGCGACAGTAAAAAATTATTTTTTGAAAAAATTTACTATAGAAAAGGCAATCCCTGGCGCAATTAAAATTTGCGACAGTAAAAAATTATTTTTTGAAAAATTTACTATAGAAAAGGCAGTCCCTGGCGTAATTAAAATTTGCGACATTAAAAAAATTAGTTTTTGAAAAATTTACTGTAGAACAGGCAATCCCCGGCGCAATTAAAATTTGCGACAGTAAAAAATTATTTTTTGAATAATTTACTATAGAAAAGGCAATCCCTGGCGTAATTAAAATTTGCGACAGTAAAAATTATTTTTTGAAATATTTACTATAGAAAAGGCAATCCCTGGCGTATTTAAAATTTGCGACAGTAAAAAATTATTTTTTTCCAAAATTTACTATAGAAAAGGCAATGCCTGGCGTATTTAAATTTTGCGACAGTAAAAAATTATTTTTTGAAAAATTTACTATAGAAAAGGCAATCCCTGGCGGATTTTTAAATTTGCGACAGTAAAAAAATATTTTTTGAAAAATTTACTGTAGAAAAGGCAATCCCTGGCGTAATTAAAATTTGCGACAGTAAAAAATTATTTTTTGAATAATTTACTATAGAAAAGGCTATCCCTGGCGTATTTAAAATAAGCGACAGTATAAAATTAAATTTGAAAAATTTACTATAGAAAAGGCAATACCTAGCGCAATTAAAATTTGCGACAGTAAAAAATTATTTTTTGAATAATTTACTGTAGAAAAGGCAATCCCTGGCGTAATTAAAATTTGCGACAGTAAAAAATTATTTTTTAATAATTTACTATAGAAAAGGCAATCCCTGGCGTATTTAAAATTTGCGACAGTATAAAATTAAATTTTGAAAAATTTACTATAGAAAAGGCAATCCCTGGCGCAATTAAAATTTGCGACAGTAAAAAAATTAATTTTTGAAAAATTTACTATAGAAAAGGCATCCCTGGCGCAATTAAAATTTGCGACAGTATAAAATTAATTTTTGAAAAATTTACTATAGAAAAGGCAATCCCTGGCGAATTGAAAATTTGCGGCAGTAAAAATTATTTTTTGAAAAATTTACTGTAGAAAAGGCAATCCCTGGCGTATTTAAAATTTGCGACAGTAAAAAATTAGTTTTGAAAAATTTAATATAGAAAAGGCAATCCCTGGCGCAATTAAAATTTGCGACAGTAGAAAATTATTTTTTGAAAAATTTACTGTAGAAACGGCAATCCCTGGCGTAATTAAAATTTGCGACAGTAAAATAATATTTTTTGAAAAATTTACTATAGAAAAGGCAATCCCTGGCGTATTTACAATTTGCGACAGTAAAAAATTATTTTTTGAAAAATTTACTATGAAAAGGCAATCCCTGGCGAAATTAAAATTTGCGACAGTAGAAAATAATTTTTTGAATAACTTACTATAGAAAAGGCAATCCCTGGCGTAATTAAAATTTGCGACAGTAAAAAATTATTTTTTGCAAAATTTACTATAGAAAAGGCAATCCCTGGCGTATTTAAAATTTGCGACAGTAAAAAATTATTTTTGAAAAATTTACTATGAAAAGGCAATCCCTGGCGTAACTAAAATTTTGCGACAGTAGAAAATAATTTTTTGAATAATTTACTATAGAAAAGGAAATCCCTGGCGCAGTTAAAATTTGCGACAGTAAAAAATTATTTTTTGAATAATTTACTATAGAAAAGGCAATCCCTTGCGTAATTAAAATTTGCGACAGTAAAAATTATTTTTTGAAAAATTTACTGTAGAAAAGGCAATCCCTGGCGCAATTAAAATTTGCGACAGTAGAAAATTATTTTTTGAAAAATTTACTATATAAAAGGCAATCCCTGGCGCAATTAAAATTTGCGACAGTAAAAAATTGGTTTTTGAAAAATTTAATATAGAAAAGGCAATCCCTGGCACAATTAAAATTTGCGACAGTAGAATATTATTTTTTGAAAAATTTACTGTAGAAAAGACAATCCCTGGCGTAATTAAAATTTGCGACAGTAGAAAATTATTTTTTGAAAAATTTACTGTAGAAAAGGCAATCCCTGGCGTAATTAAAATTTGCGACAGTAAATAATTATTTTTTTGCAAAATTCACTATAGAAAAGGCAATCCCTGGCGCAATTAAAATTTGCGACAGTAAAAAATTATTTTTTTTTGCAAAATTTACTATAGAAAAGGCAATCCCTGGCGTATTTAAAATTTGCGACAGTAAAAAATTAATTTTTGAATAATTTACTATAGAAAAGGCAATCCCTGGCGTAATTAAAATTTGCGACAGTAAAAAATTATTTTTGAAAATTTACTATAGAAAAGGCAATCCCTGACGCAATTAAAATTTGCGACAGTAGAAAATTATTTTTTGTAAAATTTACTGTAGAAAAGGCAATCCCTGGCGTAGTTAAAATTTGCGACAGTAAAAAATTATTTTTTGAAAAATTTACTATAGAAAAGGCAATCCCTGGCGCAATTAAAATTTGCGAAAGTAGAAAATTATTTTTTGTAAAATTTACTGTAGAAAAGCAAACCCTGGCGCAATTAAAATTTGCGACAGTAGAAAATTATTTTTCGAAAAATTTACTGTAGAAAAGGCAATCCCTGGCGTAATTAAAATTTGCGACAGTAGAAAATTATTTTTTGAAAAATTTACTGTAGAAAAGGCAATCCCTGGCGTAATTAAAATTTGCGACAGTAAAAAATTATTTTTTTGCAAAATTCACTATAGAAAAGGCAATCCCTGGCGCAATTAAAATTTGCGACAGTAAAAAATTATTTTTTGCAAAATTTACTATAGACAAAGCAATCCCTGGCGTATTGAAAATTTGCGACAGTAAAAAATTATTTTTTGAAAAATTTACTGTAGAAAAGGCAATCCCTGGCGTATTTAAAATTTGCGACAGTAAAAAATTATTTTTTGAAAAATTTACTATAGAAAAGGCAATCCCTGGCGCAATTAAAATTTGCGACAGTAAAAAATTATTTTTTGAAAAATTTACTATAGAAAAGGCAGTCCCTGGCGTAATTAAAATTTGCGACATTAAAAAAATTAGTTTTTGAAAAATTTACTGTAGAACAGGCAATCCCTGGCGCAATTAAAATTTGCGACAGTAAAAAATTATTTTTTGAATAATTTACTATAGAAAAGGCAATCCCTGGCGTAATTAAAATTTGCGACAGTAAAAAATAATTTTTTGAAAAATTTACTATAGAAAAGCAATCCCTGGCGCAATTAAAATTTGCGACAGTAAAAAATTATTTTTTGAAAAATTTACTATAGAAAAGGCAATCCCTGGCGCAATTAAAATTTGCGACAGTAAAAAATTATTTTTTGCAAAATTTACTATAGACAAAGCAATCCCTGGCGTATTGAAAATTTGCGACAGTAAAAAATTATTTTTTGAAAAATTTACTGTAGAAAAGGCAATCCCTGGCGTATTTAAAATTTGCGACAGTAAAAAATTATTTTTTGAAAAATTTACTATAGAAAAGGCAATCCCTGGCGCAATTAAAATTTGCGACAGTAAAAAATTAGTTTTTTGCAAAATTCACTATAGAAAAGGCAATCCCTGGCGCAATTAAAATTTGCGACAGTAAAAAATTATTTTTTTTGCAAAATTTACTATAGAAAAGGCAATCCCTGGCGTATTTAAAATTTGCGACAGTAAAAAATTAATTTTTGAATAATTTACTATAGAAAAGGCAATCCCTGGCGTAATTAAAATTTGCGACAGTAAAAAATTATTTTTTGAAAATTTACTATAGAAAAGGCAATCCCTGGCGCAATTAAAATTTGCGACAGTAGAAAATTATTTTTTGTAAAATTTACTGTAGAAAAGGCAATCCTTGGCGTAATTAAAATTTGCGACAGTAAAAAATTATTTTTTGAAAAATTTACTATATAAAAAAGGCAATCCCTGGCGCAATTAAAATTTGCGACAGTAGAAAATTATTTTTTGTAAAATTTACTGTAGAAAAGGCAAACCCTGGCGTAATTAAAATTTGCGACAGTAAAAAATTAGTTTTTGAAAAATTTAATATAGAAAAGGCAATCCCTGGCGCAATTAAAATTTGCGACAGTAGAAAATTATTTTTTGAAAAATTTACTGTAGAAAAGGCAATCTATGGCGTAATTAAAATTTGCGACAGTAAAAAATTATTTTTTGCAAAATTTACTATAGACAAAGCAATCCCTGGCGTATTGAAAATTTGCGACAGTAAAAAATTTATTTTTGAAAAATTTACTGTAGAAAAGGCAATCCCTGGCGTATTTAAAATTTGCGACAGTAAAAAATTATTTTTTGAAAAATTTACTATAGAAAGGCAATCCCTGGCGCAATTAAAATTTGCGAGAGTAAAAATTATTTTTTGAAAAATTTACTATAGAAAAGGCAGTCCCTGGCGTAATTAAAATTTGCGACATTAAAAAAATTAGTTTTTGAAAAATTTACTGTATAACAGGCAATCCCTGGCGCAATTAAAATTTGCGACAGTAAAAAATTATTTTTTGAATAATTTACTATAGAAAAGGCAATCCCTGGCGTAATTAAAATTTGCGACAGTAAAAAATTATTTTTTGAAAAATTTACTATAGAAAAGGCAATCCCTGGCGCAATTAAAATTTGCGACAGTAAAAAATTATTTTTTGAAAAATTTACTATAGAAAAGGCAATCCCTGGCGCATTTAAAATTTGCGACAGTAAAAAATTATTTTTTGCAAAATTTACTATAGAAAAGGCAATCCCTGGCGTATTTAAAATTTGCGACAGTAAAAAATTATTTTTTTGGAAAATTTACTATAGAAAAGGCAATGCCTGGCGTATTTAAAATTTGCGACAGTAAAAAATTATTTTTTGAAAAATTTACTATAGAAAAGGCAATCCCTGGCGGATTTAAAATTTGCGACAGTAAAAAATTATTTTTTGAAAAATGTACTGTAGAAAAGGCAATCCCTGGCGTAATAAAAATTTGCGACAGTAAAAAATTATTTTTTGAATAATTTACTATAGAAAAGGCAATCCCTGGCGTATTTAAAATAAGCGACAGTATAAAATTAAGTTTTGAAAAATTTACTATAGAAAAGGCAATACCTGGCGCAATTAAAATTTGCGACAGTAAAAAATTATTTTTTGAATAATTTACTGTAGAATAGGCAATCCCTGGCGTAATTAAAATTTGCGACAGTAAAAAATTATTTTTTTAATAATTTACTATAGAAAAGGCAATCCCTGGCGTATTTAAAATTTGCGACAGTATAAAATTAAATTTTGAAAAATTTACTATAGAAAAGGCAATCCCTGGCTCAATTAAAATTTGCGACAGTAAAAATAAATTTTTGAAAAATTTACTATAGAAAAGGCAATCCCTGGCGCAATTAAAATTTGCGACAGTATAAAATTAATTTTTGAAAAATTTACTATAGAAAAGGCAATCCCTGGCGTAATTAATATTTGCGACAGTAAAAAATTATTTTTTGAAAAATTTACTATAGAAAAGGCAATCCCTGGCGCAATTAAAATTTGCGACAGTATAAAATTAAATTTTGAAAAATTTACTATAGAAAAGGCAATCCCTGGCGCAATTAAAATTTCCGACAGTAAAAAATTAATTTTTGAATAATTTACTGTAGAAAAGGCAATCCATGGCGTAATTAAAATTTGCGACAGTAAAAAATTATTTTTTGAAAAGTTTACTATAGAAAAGGCAATCCCTGGCGCAATTAAAATTTGCGACAGTATAAAATTAATTTTGAAAAATTTACTACAGAAAAGGCAATCCCTGGCGTAATTAAAATTTGCGACAGTAAAAAATTATTTTTTGAAAAATTTACTATAGAAAAAGCAATCCCTGGCGTATTGAAAATTTGCGACAGTAAAAAATTATTTTTTGAAAAATTTACTGTAGAAAAGGCAATCCCTGGCGTATTTAAAATTTGCGACAGTAAAAAATTAGTTTTGAAAAATTTAATATAGAAAAGGCAATCCCTGGCGCAATTAAAATTTGCGACAGTAGAAAATTATTTTTTGAAAAATTTACTGTAGAAAAGGCAATCCCTGGCGTAATTAAAATTTGCGACAGTAGAAAATTATTTTTTGAAAAATTTACTGTAGAAAAGGCAATCCCTGGCGTAATTAAAATTTGCGACAGTAAAAAATTATTTTTTGAAAAATTTACTATAGAAAAGGCAATCCCTGGCGCAATTAAAATTTGCGACAGTAGAAAATTATTCTTTGAAAAATTTACTGTAGAAAAGGCAATCCCTGGCGTAATTAAAATTTGCGACAGTAGAAAATTATTTTTTGAAAAATTTACTGTAGAAAAGGCAATCCCTGGCGTAATTAAAATTTGCGACAGTAAAAAATTATTTTTTTGCAAAATTCACTATAGAAAAGGCAATCCCTGGCGCAATTAAAATTTGCGACAGTAAAAAATTATTTTTTTGCAAAATTTACTATAGAAAAAGCAATCCCTGGCGTATTGAAAATTTGCGACAGTAAAAAATTATTTTTGAAAAATTTACTGTAGAAAAGGCAATCCCTGGCGTATTTAAAATTTGCGACAGTAAAAAATTATTTTTTGAAAAATTTACTATAGAAAAGGCAATCCCTGGCGCAATTAAAATTTGCGACAGTAAAAAATTATATTTTGAAAAATTTACTATAGAAAAGGCAGTCCCTGGCGTAATTAAAATTTGCGACATTAAAAAATTAGTTTTTGAAAATTTACTGTAGAACAGGCAATCCCTGGCGCAATTAAAATTTGCGACAGTAAAAAATTATTTTTTGAATAATTTACTATAGAAAAGGCAATCCCTGGCGTAATTAAATTTTGCGACAGTAAATTATTTTTTGAAAAATTTACTATAGAAAAGGCAATCCCTGGCGCAACTAAAATTTGCGACAGTAAAAAATTATTTTTTGAAAAATTTACTATAGAAAAGGCAATCCCTGGCGCAATTAAAATTTGCGACAGTAAAAAATTAATTTTTGAAAAATTTACTATAGAAAAGGCAATCCCTGGCGCAATTAAAACTTGCGACAGTATAAAATTAATTTTTGAAAAATTTACTATAGAAAAGGCAATCCCTGGCGTAATTAATATTTGCGACAGTAAAAAATTATTTTTTGAAAAATTTACTATAGAAAAGGCAATCTCTGGCGCAATTAAAATTTGCGACAGTATAAAATTAAATTTGAAAAATTTACTATAGAAAAGGCAATCCCTGGCGCAATTAAAATTTGAGACAGTAAAAAATTAATTTTTGAATAATTTACTGTAGAAAAGGCAATCCATGGCGTAATTAAAATTTGCGACAGTAAAAAATTATTTTTTGAAAAGTTTACTATAGAAAAGGCAATCCCTGGCGCAATTAAAATTTGCGACAGTATAAAATTAATTTTTGAAAAATTTACTATAGAAAAGGCAATCCCTGGCGTAATTAAAATTTGCGACAGTAAAAAATTATTTTTTGAAAAATTTACTATAGAAAAAGCAATCCCTGGCGTATTGAAAATTTGCGACAGTAAAAAATTGTTTTTTGAAAAATTTACTGTAGAAAAGGCAATCCCTGGCGTATTTAAAATTTGCGACAGTAAAAAATTAGTTTTTGAAAAATTTAATATAGAAAAGGCAATCCCTGGCGCAATTAAAATTTGCGACAATAGAAAATTATTTTTTGAAAAATTTACTGTAGAAAAGGCAATCCCTGGCGTAATTAAAATTTGCGACAGTAGAAAATTATTTTTTGAAAAATTTACTGTAGAAAAGGCAATCCCTGGCGTAATTAAAATTTGCGACAGTAAAAAATTATTTTTTGAAAAATTTACTATAGAAAAGGCAATCCCTGGCGCAATTAAAATTTGCGACAGTAGAAAATTATTTTTGAAAAATTTACTGTAGAAAAGGCAATCCCTGGCGTAATTAAAATTTGCGACAGTAGAAAATTATTTTTTGAAAAATTTACTGTAGAAAAGGCAATCCCTGGCGTAATTAAAATTTGCGACAGTAAAAAATTATTTTTTTGCAAATTCACTATAGAAAAGGCAATCCCTAGCGCAATTAAAATTTGCGACAGAAAAAATTTATTTTTTTGCAAAATTTACTATAGAAAAAGCAATCCCTGGCGTATTGAAAATTTGCGACAGTAAAAAATTATTTTTTGAAAAATTTACTGTAGAAAAGGCAATCCCTGGCGTATTTAAAATTTGCGACAGTAAAAAATTATTTTTTGAAAAATTTACTATAGAAAAGGCAATCCCTGGCGCAATTAAAATTTGCGACAGTAAAAAATTATTTTTTGAAAAATTTACTATAGAAAAGGCAGTCCCTGGCGTAATTAAAATTTGCGACATTAAAAAATTAGTTTTTGAAAAATTTACTGTAGAACAGGCAATCCCTGGCGCAATTAAAATTTGCGACAGTAAAAAATTATTTTTTGAATAATTTACTATAGAAAAGGCAATCCCTGGCGTAATTAAATTTTGCGACAGTAAAAAATTATTTTTTGAAAAATTTACTATAGAAAAGGCAATCCCTGGCGCAATTAAAATTTGCGACAGTAAAAAATTATTTTTGAAAAATTTACTATAGAAAAGGCAATCCCTGGCGCAATTAAAATTTGCGACAGTAAAAAATTATTTTTTGCAAAATTTACTATAGAAAAGGCAATCCCTAGCGTATTTAAAATTTGCGACAGTAAAAAATTATTTTTTTGCAAAGTTTACTATAGAAAAGGCAATGCCTGGCGTATTTAAAATTTGCGACAGTAAAAAATTATTTCTTGAAAAATATACTATAGAAAAGGCAATCCCTGGCGGATTTAAAATTTGCGACAGTAAAAAATTATTTTTGAAAAATTTACTGTAGAAAAGGCAATCCCTGGCGTAGTTAAAATTTGCGACAGTAAAAAATTATTTTTTGAATAATTTACTATAGAAAAGGCAATCCCTGGCGTATTTAAAATAAGCGACAGTATAAAATTAAATTTGAAAAATTTATTATGGAAAAGGCAATACCTGGCGCAATTAAAATTTGCGAGAGTAAAAAATTAATTTTTGAATAATTTACTGTAGAAAAGGCAATCCATGGCGTAATTAAAATTTGCGACAGTAAAAAATTATTTTTTGAAAAGTTTACTATAGAAAAGGCAATCCCTGGCGCAATTAAAATTTGCGACAGTAAAAAATTATTTTTTTTGCAAAATTTACTAAAGAAAAGGCAATCCCTGGCGCAATTAAAATTTGCGACAGTAAAGAATTATTGTTTTGCAAAATTTACTATAGAAAAGGCAATCCCTGGCGCAATTAAAATTTGCGACAGTAGAAAATTATTTTTTGAAAAATTTACTATAGAAAAGGCAATCCCTGGCGTATTTAAAATTTGCGACAGTAAAAAATTAATTTGTGAAAAATTAACTATAGAAAAGGCAATCCCTGGCACAATTAAAATTTGCGACAGTAAAAAATTATTTTTTTGCAAAATTTACTATAGAAAAGGAAATCCCTGGCGGATTTAAAATTTGCGACAGTAAAAAATTATTTTTTGAAAAATTTACTGTAGAAAAGGCAATCCCTGGCGTAATTAAAATTTGCGACAGTAAAAAAATATTTTTTTGAATAATTTACTATAGAAAAGGCAATCCCTGGCGTATTTAAAATTTGCGACAGTATAAAATTAAATTTTGAAAAATTCACTATAGAAAAGGCAATCCCTGGCGCAATTAAAATTTGCGACAGTAAAAAATTAAATTTTGAAAAATTTACTATAGAAAAGGCAATCCCTGCCGTATTTAAAATTTGCGAAAGTAAAAAATTATTTTTTGAATAATTTACTATAGAAAAGGCAATCCCTGGCGCAGTTAAATTTTGCGACAGTAAAAAATTATTTTTTGAAAAATTTACTGTAGAAAAGGCAATCCCTGGCGCAATTAAAATTTGCGACCGTAAAAAATTATTTTTTGAAAAATTTACTATAGAAAAGGCAATCCCAGTCGTAATTCAAATTTTCTACAGTTAAAAATTATTTTTTGAAAAATTTAGTGTAGAAAAGGCAATCCCTGGCGCAATTAAAATTTGCGACAGTAGAAAATTATTTTTTGAAAAATTTACTATAGAAAAGGCAATCCCTGGCGCAATTAAAATTTGCGACAGTAAAAAATTATTTTTTGAATAATTTACTGTAGAAAAGGCTATCCCTGGCCTAGTTAAAATTTGCGACAGTAAAAAATTATTTTTTGAATAATTTAATATAGAAAAGGCAATCCCTGGCGTATTTAACATTTGCGACAGTATAAAATTAAATTTTGAAAAATTTACTATAGAAAAGGCAATCCCTGGTGTATTTAAAATTTGCGACAGTAAAAAATTATTTTTTGAATAATTTACTATAGAAAAGGCAATCCCTGGCGCAATTAAAATTTGCGACAGTAAAAAATTATTTTTTGAAAAATTTACTGTAGAAAAGGCAATCCCTGGCGCAATTAAAATTTGCGACCGTAAAAAATTATTTTTTGAAAAATTTACCATAGAAAAGGCAATCCCAGTCGTAATTCAAATTTTCGACAGTTAAAAATTATTTTTTGAAAAATTTAGTGTAGAAAAGGCAATCCCTGGCGCAATTGATATTTGCGACAGTATAAAATTAAATTTTGAAAAGTTTATTATAGAAAAGGCAATCCCTGGCGTATTTAAAATTTGCGACAGTAAAAAATTATTTTTTGAATAATTTACTATAGAAAAGGCAATCCCTGGCGTAATTAAAATTTGCGACAGTAAAAAATTATTTTTTGAAAGATTTACTATAGAAAAGGCAATCCCTGGCGCAATTAAAATTTGCGACAGTAAAAAATTATTTTTTGAAAAAATTTACTAAAGAAAAGGCAATCCCTGGCGCAATTAAAATTTGCGACAGTAAAGAATTATTGTTTTGCAAAATTTACTATAGAAAAGGCAATCCCTGGCGCAATTAAAATTTGCGACAGTAGAAAATTATTTTTTGAAAAATTTACTATAGAAAAGGCAATCCCTGGCGTATTTAAAATTTGCGACAGTAAAAAATTAATTTGTGAAAAATTAACTATAGAAAAGGCAATCCCTGGCACAATTAAAATTTGCGACAGTAAAAAATTATTTTTTTGCAAAATTTACTATAGAAAAGGAAATCCCTGGCGGATTTAAAATTTGCGACAGTAAAAAATTATTTTTTGCAAAATTTACTATAGAAAAGGCAATCCCTAGCGTATTTAAAATTTGCGACAGTAAAAAATTATTTTTTTTGCAAAGTTTACTATAGAAAAGGCAATGCCTGGCGTATTTAAAATTTGCGACAGTAAAAAATTATTTCTTGAAAAATATACTATAGAAAAGGCAATCCCTGGCGGATTTAAAATTTGCGACAGTAAAAAATTATTTTTTGAAAAATTTACTGTAGAAAAGGCAATCCCTGGCGTAGTTAAAATTTGCGACAGTAAAAAATTATTTTTTGAATAATTTACTATAGAAAAGGCAATCCCTGCGTATTTAAAATAAGCGACAGTATAAAATTAAATTTTGAAAAATTTATTATGGAAAAAGGCAATACCTGGCGCAATAAAATTTGCGAGAGTAAAAAATTAATTTTTGAATAATTTACTGTAGAAAAGGCAATCCATGGCGTAATTAAAATTTGCGACAGTAAAAAATTATTTTTTGAAAAGTTTACTATAGAAAAGGCAATCCCTGGCGCAATTAAAATTTGCGACAGTAAAAAATTATTTTTTTTGCAAAATTTACTAAAGAAAAGGCAATCCCTGGCGCAATTAAAATTTGCGACAGTAAAGAATTATTGTTTTGCAAAATTTACTATAGAAAAGGCAATCCCTGGCGCAATTAAAATTTGCGACAGTAGAAAATTATTTTTTGAAAAATTTACTATAGAAAAGGCAATCCCTGGCGTATTTAAAATTTGCGACAGTAAAAAATTAATTTGTGAAAAATTAACTATAGAAAAGGCAATCCCTGGCACAATTAAAATTTGCGACAGTAAAAAATTATTTTTTTGCAAAATTTACTATAGAAAAGGAAATCCCTGGCGGATTTAAAATTTGCGACAGTAAAAAATTATTTTTTGAAAAATTTACTGTAGAAAAGGCAATCCCTGGCGTAATTAAAATTTGCGACAGTAAAAAAATATTTTTTTGAATAATTTACTATAGAAAAGGCAATCCCTGGCGTATTTAAAATTTGCGACAGTATAAAATTAAATTTGAAAAATTCACTATAGAAAAGGCAATCCCTGGCGCAATTAAAATTTGCGACAGTAAAAAATTAAATTTTGAAAAATTTACTATAGAAAAGGCAATCCCTGCCGTATTTAAAATTTGCGAAAGTAAAAAATTATTTTTTGAATAATTTACTATAGAAAAGGCAATCCCTGGCGCAGTTAAATTTTGCGACAGTAAAAAATTATTTTTTGAAAAATTTACTGTAGAAAAGGCAATCCCTGGCGCAATTAAAATTTGCGACCGTAAAAAATTATTTTTGAAAAATTTACTATAGAAAAGGCAATCCCAGTCGTAATTCAAATTTTCTACAGTTAAAAATTATTTTTGAAAAATTTAGTGTAGAAAAGGCAATCCCTGGCGCAATTAAAATTTGCGACAGTAGAAAATTATTTTTTGAAAAATTTACTATAGAAAAGGCAATCCCTGGCGCAATTAAAATTTGCGACAGTAAAAAATTATTTTTTGAATAATTTACTGTAGAAAAGGCTATCCCTGGCCTAGTTAAAATTTGCGACAGTAAAAAATTATTTTTTGAATAATTTAATATAGAAAAGGCAATCCCTGGCGTATTTAACATTTGCGACAGTATAAAATTAAATTTTGAAAAATTTACTATAGAAAAGGCAATCCCTGGTGTATTTAAAATTTGCGACAGTAAAAAATTATTTTTTGAATAATTTACTATAGAAAAGGCAATCCCTGGCGCAATTAAAATTTGCGACAGTAAAAAATTATTTTTTGAAAAATTTACTGTAGAAAAGGCAATCCCTGGCGCAATTAAAATTTGCGACCGTAAAAAATTATTTTTTGAAAAATTTACCATAGAAAAGGCAATCCCAGTCGTAATTCAAATTTTCGACAGTTAAAAATTATTTTTTGAAAAATTTAGTGTAGAAAAGGCAATCCCTGGCGCAATTGATATTTGCGACAGTATAAAATTAAATTTTGAAAAGTTTATTATAGAAAAGGCAATCCCTGGCGTATTTAAAATTTGCGACAGTAAAAAATTATTTTTTGAATAATTTACTATAGAAAAGGCAATCCCTGGCGTAATTAAAATTTGCGACAGTAAAAAATTATTTTTGAAAGATTTACTATAGAAAAGGCAATCCCTGGCGCAATTAAAATTTGCGACAGTAAAAAATTATTTTTTGAAAAAATTTCTATAGAAAAGGCAATCCCTGGCGCAATTAAAATTTGCGACAGTTAAAAATTAATTTTTGCAAAATTTACTATAGAAAAGGCAATCCCTGGCGTATTTAAAATTTGCGACAGTAAAAAATTATTTTTTGCAAAATTTACTATAGAAAAGGCTATCCCTGGCGTATTTAAAATTTGCGACAGTAAAAAATTATTTTTTTTGAAAAATTTAATGTAGAAAAGGCAATCCCTGGCGTAATTAAAATTTGAGACAGTAAAAAATTATTTTTTTACAAAATTCACTATAGAAAAGGCAATCCCTGGCGCAATTAAAATTTGCGACAGTAGAAAATTATTTTATGAAAAATTTACTATAGAAAAGGCAATCCCTGGCGTAATTAAAATTTTCGACAGTAAAAAATTATTTTTTGAAAAATTTACTGTAGAAAAGGCAATCCCTGGCGCAATTAAAATTTGCGACAGTATAAAATTAAATTTTGAAAAATTTACTATAGAAAAGGCAATGCTTGGCGTATTTAAAATTTGCGACAGTAAAAATTATTTTTTGAATAATTTACTATAGAAAAGGCAATCCTTGGCGTAATTAAAATTTGCGACAGTAAAATTTATTTTTTGAAAAATTTACTATAGAAAAGGCAATCCCTGGCGCAATTAAAATTTGCGAAAGTAGAAAATTATTTTTTGAAAAATTTACTGTAGAAAAGGCAATCCCTGGCGCAATTAAAATTTGCGACCGTAAAAAAATTATTTTTTGAAAAATTTACCATAGAAAAGGCAATCCCAGTCGTAATTCAAATTTTCGACAGTTAAAAATTATTTTTTGAAAAATTTAGTGTAGAAAAGGCAATCCCTGGCGCAATTGAAATTTGCGACAGTATAAAATTAAATTTGAAAAGTTTATTATAGAAAAGGCAATCCCTGGCGTATTTAAAATTTGCGAGAGTAAAAAATTATTTTTTGAATAATTTACTATAGAAAAGGCAATCCCTGGCGTAATTAAAATTTGCGACAGTAAAAAATTATTTTTTGAAAGATTTACTATAGAAAAGGCAATCCCTGGCGCAATTAAAATTTGCGACAGTAAAAAATTATTTTTTGAAAAAATTTCTATAGAAAAGGCAATCCCTGGCGCAATTAAAATTTGCGACAGTTAAAAATTAATTTTTGCAAAATTTACTATAGAAAAGGCAATCCCTGGCGTATTTAAAATTTGCGACAGTAAAAAATTATTTTTTGCAAAATTTACTATAGAAAAGGCTATCCCTGGCGTATTTAAAATTTGCGACAGTAAAAAATTATTTTTTTTGAAAAATTTAATGTAGAAAAGGCAATCCCTGGCGTAATTAAAATTTGAGACAGTAAAAAATTATTTTTTTACAAAATTCACTATAGAAAAGGCAATCCCTGGCGCAATTAAAATTTGCGACAGTAGAAAAATATTTTATGAAAAATTTACTATAGAAAAGGCAATCCCTGGCGTAATTAAAATTTTCGACAGTAAAAAATTATTTTTTGAAAAATTTACTGTAGAAAAGGCAATCCCTGGCGCAATTAAAATTTGCGACAGTATAAAATTAAATTTTGAAAAATTTACTATAGAAAAGGCAATGCTTGGCGTATTTAAAATTTGCGACAGTAAAAAATTATTTTTTGAATAATTTACTATAGAAAAGGCAATCCCTGGCGTAATTAAAATTTGCGACAGTAAAAATTTATTTTTTGAAAAATTTACTATAGAAAAGGCAATCCCTGGCGCAATTAAAATTTGCGAAAGTAGAAAATTATTTTTTGAAAAATTTACTGTAGAAAAGGCAATCCCTGGCGTAATTAAAATTTGCGACAGTAAAAAATTATTTTTTTTGCAAAATTTACTAAAGGAAAGGCAATCCCTGGCGCAATTAAAATTTGCGACAGTAACAAATTATTTTTTTGCAAAATTTACTATAGAAAAGGCAATCCCTGGCACAATTAAAATTTGCGACAGTAGAAAATAATTTTTTGAAAAATTTACTATAGAAAAGGCAATCCCTGGCGTATTTAAAATTTGCGACAGTAAAAAATTAATTTGTGAAAAATTAACTATAGAAAAGGCAATCCCTGGCGCAAATAAAATTTGCGACAGTAAAAAATTATTTTTTGAAAAATTTACTATAGAAAAGGCAATCCCTGACGTAATTAAAATTTGCGACAGTAAAAAATTAGTTTTTGAAAAATTTAATGTAGAACAGGCAATCCCTGGCGCAATTCAAATTTGCGACAGTAGAAAATTATTTTTTGAAAAATTTACTGTAGAAAAGGCAATCCCTGGCGTAATTAAAATTTGCGACAGTAAAAAATTAGTTTTTGATAAATTTAATATAGAAAAGGCAATCCCTGGCACAATTAAAATTTGCGACAGTACAAAATTATTTTTTGAAAAATTTACTGTAGAAAAGACAATCCCTGGCCTAATTAAAATTTGCGACAGTAGAAAATTATTTTTTGAAAAATTTACTGTAGAAAAGGCAATCCCTGGCGTAATTAAAATTTGCGACAGTAAAAAAATAGTTTTTGAAAAATTTACTATAGAAAAGGCAATCCCTGGCGCAATTAAAATTTGCGACAGTAAAAAATTATTTTTTGAATAATTTACTATAGAAAAGGCAATCCCTGGCGCAATTAAAATTTGCGACAGTAAAAAATTAATTTTTGCAAAATTTACTATAGAAAAGGCAATCCCTGGCGTATTTAGAATTTGCAACAGTAAAAAATTATTTTTTGCAAAATTTACTATAGAAAAGGCTATCCCTGGCGTATTTAAAATTTGCGACAGTAAAAAATTAGTTTTTGAAAATTTACTATAGAAAAGGCAATCCCTGGCGTATTTAAAATTTGCGACAGTAAAAAATTATTTTTTGAAAAATTTACTGTAGAAAAGGCAATCCCTGGCGTAATTAAAATTTGCGACAGTAAAAAATTATTTTTTTTTGCAAAATTTACTAAAGGAAAGGCAATCCCTGGCGCAATTAAAATTTGCGACAGTAACAAATTATTTTTTTTGCAAAATTTACTATAGAAAAGGCAATCCCTGGCGCAATTAAAATTTGCGACAGTAGAAAATAATTTTTTGAAAATTTACTATAGAAAAGGCAATCCCTGGCGTATTTAAAATTTGCGACAGTAAAAAATTAATTTGTGAAAAATTAACTATAGAAAAGGCAATCCCTGGCGCAAATAAAATTTGTGACAGTAAAAAATTATTTTTTGAAAAATTTACTATAGAAAAGGCAATCCCTGACGTAATTAAAATTTGCGAGAGTAAAAAATTAGTTTTTGAAAAATTTAATGTAGAACAGGCAATCCCTGGCGCAATTAAAATTTGCGACAGTAAAAAATTATTTTTTGAATAATTTACTATAGAAAAGGCAATCCTGGCGTAATTAAAATATGCGACAGTAAAAAATTATTTTTTGAAAAATTTACTATAGAAACGGCAATCCCTGGCGCAATTAAAATTTGCGACAGTAAAAAATTATTTTTTGAAAAAATTTCTATAGAAAAGGCAATCCCTGGCGTAATTAAAATTTGTGACAGTAAAAAATTATTTTTTTACAAAATTTACTATAGAAAAGGCAATCCCTGGCGTATTTAAAATTTGCGACAGTAAAAAATTATTTTTTGAAAAATTTACTGTAGAACAGGCAATCCCTGGCGCAATTAAAATTTGCGAGAGTAAAAAATTAGTTTTTGAAAAATTTACTGTAGAACAGGCAATCCCTGGCGCAATTAAAATTTGCGACAGTAAAAAATTATTTTTTGCAAAATTTACTATAGAAAAGGCTATCCCTGGCGTATTTAAAATTTGCGACAGCAAAAAATTATTTTTTGAAAAATTTAATGTAGAAAAGGCAATCCCTGGCGTAATTAAAATTTGTGAGAGTAAAAAATTATTTTTTTACAAAATTTACTATAGAAAAGGCAATCCCTGGCGCAATTAAAATTTGCGACAGTAGAAAATTATTTTATGAAAAATTTACTATAGAAAAGGCAATCCCTGGCGTAATTAAAATTTTCGACAGTAAAAAATTATTTTTTGAAAAATTTACTGTAGAAAAGGCAATCCCTGGCGCAATTAAAATTTGCGACAGTATAAAATTAAATTTTGAAAAATTTACTATAGAAAAGGCAATCCCTGGCGCAATTAAAATTTGCGACAGTAGAAAATTATTTTTTGAAAAATTTACCGTAGAAAAGGCAATCCCTGGCGTAATTAAAATTTGCGACAGTAAAAAATTATTTTTTTGCAAAATTCACTATAGAAAAGGCAATCCCTTGCGCAATTAAAATTTGCGACAGTAAAAAATTATTTTTTTGTAAAATTTACTATAGAAAAGGCAATCCCTGGCGTATTTAAAATTTGCGACAGTAAAAAATTATTTTTTGAATAATTTACTATAGAAAAGGCAATCCTTGGCGTTATTAAAATTTGCGACAGTAAAAAATTATTTTTTGAAAAATTTACTATAGAAAAGGCAATCCCTGGCGCAATTAAAATTTGCGACAGTAAAAAATTATTTTTTGAAAAATTTACTGTAGAAAAGGCAATCCCTGGCGTAATTAAAATTTGCGACAGTAAAAAATTTGTTTTTGAAAAATTTAATATAGAAAAGGCAATCCCTGGCACAATTAAAATTTGCGACAGTAGAAAATTATTTTTTGAAAAATTTACTGTAGAAAAGACAATCCCTGGCGTAATTCAAATTTGCGACAGTAGAAAATTATTTTTTGAAAAATTTACTGTAGAAAAGGCAATCCCTGGCGTAATTAAAATTTGCGACAGTAAAAAATTAGTTTTTGAAAAATTTAATGTAGAAAAGGCAATCCCTGGCTTAATTAAAATTTGCGACAGTAAAAAATTATTTTTTTACAAAATTTACTATAGAAAAGGCAATCCCTGGCGCAATTAAAATTTGCGACAGTAGAAAATTATTTTATGAAAAATTTACTATAGAAAAGGCAATCCCTGGCGTAATTAAAATTTTCGACAGTAAAAAATTATTTTTTGAAAAATTTACTGTAGAAAAGGCAATCCCTGGCGCAATTAAAATTTGCGACAGTATAAAATTAAATTTTGAAAAATTTACTATAGAAAAGGCAATGCTTGGCGTATTTAAAATTTGCGACAGTAAAAAATTAGTTTTTGAAAAATTTAATGTAGAACAGGCAATCCCTGGCGCAATTAAAATTTGCGACAGTAAAAAATTATTTTTTGAATAATTTACTATAGAAAAGGCAATCCCTGGCGTAATTAAAATTTGCGACAGTAAAAAATTATTTTTTGAAAAATTTACTATAGAAACGGCAATCCCTGGCGCAATTAAAATTTGCGACAGTAAAAAATTATTTTTTGAAAAAATTTCTATAGAAAAGGCAATCCCTGGCGTAATTAAAATTTGTGACAGTAAAAAATTATTTTTTTACAAAATTTACTATAAAAAAGTTAATCCCTGGCGTATTTAAAATTTGCGACAGTAAAAAATTATTTTTGAAAAATTTACTGTAGAACAGGCAATCCCTGGCGCAATTAAAATTTGCGAGAGTAAAAAATTAGTTTTTGAAAAATTTACTGTAGAACAGGCAATCCCTGGCGCAATTAAAATTTGCGACAGTAGAAAATTATTTTATGAAAAATTTACTATAGAAAAGGCAATCCCCTGGCGTAATTAAAATTTTCGACAGTAAAAAATTATTTTTTGAAAAATTTACTATAGAAACGGCAATCCCTGGCGCAATTAAAATTTGCGACAGTAAAAAATTATTTTTGAAAAAATTTCTATAGAAAAGGCAATCCCTGGCGTAATTAAAATTTGTGACAGTAAAAAATTATTTTTTTACAAAATTTACTATAGAAAAGGCAATCCCTGGCGTATTTAAAATTTGCGACAGTAAAAAATTAATTTTTTGAAAAATTTACTGTAGAACAGGCAATCCCTGGCGCAATTAAAATTTGCGAGAGTAAAAAATTAGTTTTTGAAAAATTTACTGTAGAACAGGCAATCCCTGGCGCAATTAAAATTTGCGACAGTAAAAAATTATTTTTTGCAAAATTTACTATAGAAAAGGCTATCCCTGGCGTATTTAAAATTTGCGACAGCAAAAAATTATTTTTTGAAAAATTTAATGTAGAAAAGGCAATCCCTGGCGTAATTAAAATTTGTGAGAGTAAAAAATTATTTTTTTACAAAATTTACTATAGAAAAGGCAATCCCTGGCGCAATTAAAATTTGCGACAGTAGAAAATTATTTTATGAAAAATTTACTATAGAAAAGGCAATCCCTGGCGTAATTAAAATTTTCGACAGTAAAAAATTATTTTTTGAAAAATTTACTGTAGAAAAGGCAATCCCTGGCGCAATTAAAATTTGCGACAGTATAAAATTAAATTTTGAAAAATTTACTATAGAAAAGGCAATCCCTGGCGCAATTAAAATTTGCGACAGTAGAAAATTATTTTTTGAAAAATTTACCGTAGAAAAGGCAATCCCTGGCGTAATTAAAATTTGCGACAGTAAAAAATTATTTTTTTGCAAAATTCACTATAGAAAAGGCAATCCCTGGCGCAATTAAAATTTGCGACAGTAAAAAATTATTTTTTTGTAAAATTTACTATAGAAAAGGCAATCCCTGGCGTATTTAAAATTTGCGACAGTAAAAAATTATTTTTTGAATAATTTACTATAGAAAAGGCAATCCTTGGCGTTATTAAAATTTGCGACAGTAAAAAATTATTTTTTGAAAAATTTACTATAGAAAAGGCAATCCCTGGCGCAATTAAAATTTGCGACAGTAAAAAATTATTTTTTGAAAAATTTACTGTAGAAAAGGCAATCCCTGGCGTAATTAAAATTTGCGACAGTAAAAAATTAGTTTTTGAAAAATTTAATATAGAAAAGGCAATCCCTGGCACAATTAAAATTTGCGACAGTAGAAAATTATTTTTTGAAAAATTTACTGTAGAAAAGACAATCCCTGGCGTAATTCAAATTTGCGACAGTAGAAAATTATTTTTTGAAAAATTTACTGTAGAAAAGGCAATCCCTGGCGTAATTAAAATTTGCGACAGTAAAAAATTAGTTTTTGAAAAATTTAATGTAGAAAAGGCAATCCCTGGCTTAATTAAAATTTGCGACAGTAAAAAATTATTTTTTTACAAAATTTACTATAGAAAAGGCAATCCCTGGCGCAATTAAAATTTGCGACAGTAGAAAATTATTTTATGAAAAATTTACTATAGAAAAGGCAATCCCTGGCGTAATTAAAATTTTCGACAGTAAAAAATTATTTTTTGAAAAATTTACTGTAGAAAAGGCAATCCCTGGCGCAATTAAAATTTGCGACAGTATAAAATTAAATTTTGAAAAATTTACTATAGAAAAGGCAATGCTTGGCGTATTTAAAATTTGCGACAGTAAAAAATTAGTTTTTGAAAAATTTAATGTAGAACAGGCAATCCCTGGCGCAATTAAAATTTGCGACAGTAAAAAATTATTTTTTGAATAATTTACTATAGAAAAGGCAATCCCTGGCGTAATTAAAATTTGCGACAGTAAAAAATTATTTTTTGAAAAATTTACTATAGAAACGGCAATCCCTGGCGCAATTAAAATTTGCGACAGTAAAAAATTATTTTTTGAAAAAATTTCTATAGAAAAGGCAATCCCTGGCGTAATTAAAATTTGTGACAGTAAAAAATTATTTTTTTACAAAATTTACTATAAAAAAGTTAATCCCTGGCGTATTTAAAATTTGCGACAGTAAAAAATTATTTTTTGAAAAATTTACTGTAGAACAGGCAATCCCTGGCGCAATTAAAATTTGCGAGAGTAAAAAATTAGTTTTTGAAAAATTTACTGTAGAACAGGCAATCCCTGGCGCAATTAAAATTTGCGACAGTAGAAAATTATTTTATGAAAAATTTACTATAGAAAAGGCAATCCCTGGCGTAATTAAAATTTTCGACAGTAAAAAATTATTTTTTGAAAAATTTACTGTAGAAAAGGCAATCCCTGGCGCAATTAAAATTTGCGACACTATAAAATTAAATTTTGAAAAATTTACTATAGAAAAGGCAATCCCTGGCGCAATTAAAATTTGCGACAGTAGAAAATTATTTTTTTAAAAATTTACTGTAGAAAAGGCAATCCCTGGCGTAATTAAAATTTGCGACAGTAAAAAATTATTTTTTTGCAAAATTCACTATAGAAAAGGCAATCCCTGGCGCAATTAAAATTTGCGACAGTAAAAAATTATTTTTTTGTAAAATTTACTATAGAAAAGGCAATCCCTGGCGTATTTAAAATTTGCGACAGTAAAAAATTATTTTTTGAATAATTTACTATAGAAAAGGCAATCCTTGGCGTAATTAAAATTTGCGACAGTAAAAAATTATTTTTTTGAAAAATTTACTATAGAAAAGGCAATCCCTGGCGCAATTAAAATTTGCGACAGTAAAAAATTATTTTTTGAAAAATTTACTGTAGAAAAGGCAATCCCTGGCGTAATTAAAATTTGCGACAGTAAAAAATTAGTTTTTGAAAAATTTAATATAGAAAAGGCAATCCCTGGCACAATTAAAATTTGCGACAGTAGAAAATTATTTTTTGAAAAATTTACTGTAGAAAAGACAATCCCTGGCGTAATTCAAATTTGCGACAGTAGAAAATAATTTTTTGAAAAATTTACTGTAGAAAAGGCAATCCCTGGCGTAATTAAAATTTGCGACAGTAAAAAATTAGTTTTTGAAAAATTTAATGTAGAAAAGGCAATCCCTGGCTTAATTAAAATCTGCGACAGTAAAAAATTATTTTTTTACAAAATTTACTATAGAAAAGGCAATCCCTGGCGCAATTAAAATTTGCGACAGTAGAAAATTATTTTATGAAAAATTTACTATAGAAAAGGCAATCCCTGGCGTAATTAAAATTTTCGACAGTAAAAAATTATTTTTTGAAAAATTTACTGTAGAAAAGGCAATCCCTGGCGTAATTAAAATTTGCGACAGTAAAAAATTATTTTTTGAAAAATTTACTATAGAAAAGGCAATCCCTGGCGCAATTAAAATTTGCGACAGTAGAAAATTATTTTCTGAATAATTTACTGTAGAAAAGGCAATCCCTGGCGTAATTAAAATTTGCGACAGTAAAAAATTATTTTTGAAAAATTTACTATAGAAAATGCAATCCCTGTCGCAATTAAAATTTGCGACAGTAAAAAATTATTTTTTTGTAAAGTTTACTATAGAAAAGGCAATCACTGGCGTAATTAAAATTTGCGAAAGTAAAAAATTACTTTTTGAAAAATTTACTATAGAAAAGGCAATCCCTGGCGCAATTAAAATTTGCGACAGTAGAAAATTATTTTTTGAAAAATTTACTGTAGAAAAGGCAATCCCTGGCGTAATTAAAATTTGCGACAGTAAAAAATTATTTTTTTGCAAAATTCACTATAGAAAATGCAATCGCTGTCGCAATTAAAATTTGCGACAGTAAAAAATTATTTTTTTGTAAAATTTACTATAGAAAAGGCAATCCCTGGCGTATTTAAAATTTGCGACAGTAAAAAATTATTTTTTGAATAATTTACTATAGAAAAGGCAATCCTTGGCGTAATTAAAATTTGCGACAGTAAAAAATTATTTTTTGAAAAATTTACTATAGAAAATGCAATCCCTGTCGCAATTAAAATTTGCGACAGTAAAAAATTATTTTTTTGTAAAATTTACTATAGAAAAGGCAATCACTGGCGTAATTAAAATTTGCGACAGTAAAAAATTATTTTTTGAAAAATTTACTATAGAAAAGGCAATCCCTGGCGCAATTAAAATTTGCGACAGTAGAAAATTATTTTTTGAAAAATTTACTGTAGAAAAGGCAATCCCTGGCGTAATTAAAATTTGCGACAGTAAAAAATTATTTTTTTGAAAAATTCACTATAGAAAATGCAATCCCTGTCGCAATTAAAATTTGCGACAGTAAAAATTATTTTTTTGTAAAATTTACTATAGAAAAGGCAATCCCTGGCGTATTTAAAATTTGCGACAGTAAAAAATTATTTTTTGAATAATTTACTATTGAAAAGGCAATCCCTGGCGTAATTAAAATTTGCGATAGTAAAAAATTATTTTTTGAAAAATTCACTATAGAAAAGGCAATCCCTGGCGCAATTAAAATTTGCGACAGTAGAAAATTATTTTCTGAAAAATTTACTGTAGAAAAGGCAATCCCTGGCGTAATTAAAATTTGCGACAGTAAAAAATTATTTTTTGAAAAATTTAATATAGAAAAGGCAATCCCTGGCACAATTAAAATTTGCGACAGTAGAAAATTATTTTTTGAAAAATTTACTGTAGAAAAGGCAATCCCTGGCGTAATTAAAATTTGCGAAAGTAAAAAATTACTTTTTGAAAAATTTACTATAGAAAATTCAATCCCTGGCGCAATTAAAATTTGCGACAGTAGAAAATTATTTTTTGAAAAATTTACTGTAGAAAAGGCAATCCCTGGCGTAATTAAAATTTGCGACAGTAAAAAATTATTTTTTTGCAAAATTCACTATAGAAAATGCAATCCCTGTCGCAATTAAAATTTGCGACAGTAAAAAATTATTTTTGTGTAAAATTTACTATAGAAAAGGCAATCCCTGGCGTATTTAAAATTTGCGACAATAAAAAATTATTTTTTGAATAATTTACTATTGAAAAGGCAATCCCTGGCGTAATTAAAATTTGCGACAGTAAAAAATTATTTTTTGAAAAATTTACTATAGAAAAGGCAATCCCTGGCGCAATTAAAATTTGCGACAGTAGAAAATTATTTTCTGAATAATTTACTGTAGAAAAGGCAATCCCTGGCGTGATTAAAATTTGCGACAGTAAAAAATTAGTTTTTGAAAAATTTAATATAGAAAAGGCAATCCCTGGCACAATTAAAATTTCCGAAAGTAGAAAATTATTTTTTGAAAAATTTACTGTAGAAAAGACAATCCCTGGCGTAATTAAAATTTGCGACAGTAGAAAATTATTTTTTGAAAAATTTACTGTAGAAAAGGCAATCCCTGGCGTAATTAAAATTTGCGACAGTAAAAAATTAGTTTTTGAAAAATTTACTATAGAAAAGGCAATCCCTGGCGCAATTAAAATTTGCGACAGTAGAAAATTATTTTTGAAAAATTTACTGTAGAAAAGGCAATCCCTGGCGTAATTAAAATTTGCGACAGTAAAAAATTATTTTTTTTGCAAAATTCATTATAGAAAAGGCAATCCCTGGCGCAATTAAATTTGCGACAGTAAAAAATTATTTTTTTGCAAAATTTACTATAGAAAAGGCAATCCCTGGCGTATTTAAAATTTGCGACAGTAAAAAATTATTTTTTGAATAATTTACTATAGAAAAGGCAATCCCTGGCGTAATTAAAATTTGCAACAGTAAAAAATTATTTTTTGAAAAATTTACTATAGAAAAGGCAATCCCTGGCGCAATTAAAATTTGCGACAGTAGAAAATTATTTTTTGAAAAATTTACTGTAGAAAGGGCAATCCCTGGCGTAATTAAAATTTGCGACAGTAAAAAATTGGTTTTTGAAAAATTTAATATAGAAAAGGCAATCCCTGGCACAATTAAAATTTGCGACAGTAGAAAATTATTTTTTGAAAAATTTACTGTAGAAAAACAATCCCTGGCGTAATTAAAATTTGCGACAGTAGAAAATTATTTTTTGAAAAATTTACTGTAGAAAAGGCAATCCCTGGCGTAATTAAAATTTGCGACAGTAAAAAATTATTTTTTTGCAAAATTCACTATAGAAAAGGCAATCCCCGACGCAATTAAAATTTGCGACAGTAAAAAATTATTTTTTTGCAATATTTACTATAGAAAAGGCAATCCCTGGCGTATTTAAAATTTGCGACAGTAAAAAATTATTTTATGAATAATTTACTATAGAAAAGGCAATCCCTGGCGTAATTAAAATTTGCGACAGTAAAAAATTATTTTTTGAAAAATTTACTATAGAAAAGGCAATCCCTGGCGCAATTAAAATTTGCGACAGTAGAAAATTATTTTTTGTAAAATTTACTGTAGAAAAGGCAATCCGTGGCGTAATTAAAATTTGCGACAGTAAAAAAATAGTTTTTGAAAAATTTAATATAGAAAACGCAATCCCTGGCGCAATTAAAATTTGCGACAGTAGAAAATTATTTTTTGAAAAATTTACTGTAGAAAAGGCAATCCCTGGCGTAATTAAAATTTGCGACAGTAAAAAATTATTTTTTTGCAAAATTCACTATAGAAAATGCAATCCCTGTCGCAATTAAAATTTGCGACAGTAAAAAATTATTTTTTTGTAAAATTTACTATAGAAAAGGCAATCCCTGGCGTATTTAAAATTTGCGACAGTCAAAAATTATTTTTTGAAAAATTTAATATAGAAAACGCAATCCCTGGCGCAATTAAAATTTGCGACAGTAGAAAATTATTTTTTGAAAAATTTACTGTAGAAAAGGCAATCCCTGGCGTAATTAAAATTTGCGGCAGTAAAAAATTATTTTTTTTTGCAAAATTCACTATAGAAAATGCAATCCCTGTCGCAATTAAAATTTGCGACAGTAAAAAATTATTTTTTTGTAAAATTTACTATAGAAAAGGCAATCCCTGGCGTATTTAAAATTTGCGACAGTAAAAAATTATTTTTTGAAAAATTTACTGTAGAAAAGACAATCCCTGGCGTAATTAAAATTTGCGACAGTAGAAAATTATTTTTTGAAAAATTTACTGTAGAAAAGGCAATCCCTGGCGTAATTAAAATTTGCGACAGTAAAAAATTATTTTTTTTGCAAAATTCACTATAGAAAAGGCAATCCCTGGCGCAAGTAAAATTTGGGACAGTAAAAAATTATTTTTTTGCAAAATTTACTATAGAAAAGGCAATCCCTGGCGTATTTAAAATTTGCGACAGTAAAAAATTATTTTTTAAATAATTTACTATAGAAAAGGCAATCCCTGGCGTAATTAAAATTTGCAACAGTAAAAAATTATTTTTTGAAAAATTTACTATAGAAAAGGCAATCCCTGGCGCAATTAAAATTTGCGACAGTAGAAAATTATTTTTTGAAAAATTTACTGTAGAAAAGGCAATCCCTGGCGTAATTAAAATTTGCGACAGTAAAAAATTGGTTTTTGAAAAATTTAATATAGAAAAGGCAATCCCTGGCACAATTAAAATTTGCGAAACTAGAAAACTATTTTTTGAAAAATTTACTGTAGAAAAGACAATCCCTGGCGTAATTAAAATTTGCGACAGTAGAAAATTATTTTTTGAAAAATTTACTGTAGAAAAGGCAATCCCTGGCGTAATTCAAATTTGCGACAGTAAAAAATTATTTTTTTGCAAAATTCACTATAGAAAAGGCAATCCCTGGCGCAATTAAAATTTGCGACAGTAAAAAATTATTTTTTTGCAAAATTTACTATAGAAAAGGCAATCCCTGGCACAATTAAAATTTGCGACAGTAGAAAATTATTTTTTGAAAAATTTACTGTAGAAAAGACAATCCCTGGCGTAATTCAAATTTGCGACAGTAGAAAATTATTTTTTGAAAAATTTACTGTAGAAAAGGCAATCCCTGGCGTAATTAAAATTTGCGACAGTAAAAAAATAGTTTTTGAAAAATTTAATGTAGAAAAGGCAATCCCTGGCTTAATTAAAATTTGCGACAGTAAAAAATTATTTTTTTACAAAATTTACTATAGAAAAGGCAATCCCTGGCGCAATTAAAATTTGCGACAGTAGAAAATTATTTTATGAAAAATTTACTATAGAAAAGGCAATCCCTGGCGTAATTAAAATTTTCGACAGTAAAAAATTATTTTTTGAAAAATTTACTGTAGAAAAGGCAATCCCTGGCGCAATTAAAATTTGCGACAGTATAAAATTAAATTTTGAAAAATTTACTATAGAAAAGGCAATGCTTGGCGTATTTAAAATTTGCGACAGTAAAAAATTAGTTTTTGAAAAATTTAATGTAGAACAGGCAATCCCTGGCGCAATTAAAATTTGCGACAGTAAAAAATTATTTTTTGAATAATTTACTATAGAAAATGCAATCCCTGGCGTAATTAAAATTTGCGACAGTAAAAAATTATTTTTTGAAAAATTTACTATAGAAACGGCAATCCCTGGCGCAATTAAAATTTGCGACAGTAAAAAATTATTTTTTGAAAAAATTTCTATAGAAAAGGCAATCCCTGGCGTAATTAAAATTTGTGACAGTAAAAAATTATTTTTTTACAAAATTTACTATAAAAAAGTTAATCCCTGGCGTATTTAAAATTTGCGACAGTAAAAAATTATTTTTTGAAAACTTTACTGTAGAACAGGCAATCCCTGGCGCAATTAAAATTTGCGAGAGTAAAAAATTAGTTTTTGAAAAATTTACTGTAGAACAGGCAATCCCTGGCGCAATTAAAATTTGCGACAGTAGAAAATTATTTTATGAAAAATTTACTATAGAAAAGGCAATCCCTGGCGTAATTAAAATTTTCGACAGTAAAAAATTATTTTTTGAAAAATTTACTGTAGAAAAGGCAATCCCTGGCGCAATTAAAATTTGCGACACTATAAAATTAAATATTGAAAAATTTACTATAGAAAAGGCAATCCCTGGCGCAATTAAAATTTGCGACAGTAGAAAATTATTTTTTTAAAAATTTACTGTAGAAAAGGCAATCCCTGGCGTAATTAAAATTTGCGAAAGTAAAAAATTATTTTTTTGCAAAATTCACTATAGAAAAGGCAATCCCTGGCGCAATTAAAATTTGCGACAGTAAAAAATTATTTTTTTGTAAAATTTACTATAGAAAAGGCAATCCCTGGCGTATTTAAAATTTGCGACAGTAAAAAATTATTTTTTGAATAATTTACTATAGAAAAGGCAATCCTTGGCGTAATTAAAATTTGCGACAGTAAAAAATTATTTTTTGAAAAATTTACTATAGAAAAGGCAATCCCTGGCGCAATTAAAATTTGCGACAGTAAAAAATTATTTTTTGAAAAATTTACTGTAGAAAAGGCAATCCCTGGCGTAATTAAAATTTGCGACAGTAAAAAATTAGTTTTTGAAAAATTTAATATAGAAAAGGCAATCCCTGGCACAATTAAAATTTGCGACAGTAGAAAATTATTTTTTGAAAAATTTACTGTAGAAAAGACAATCCCTGGCGTAATTCAAATTTGCGACAGTAGAAAATAATTTTTTGAAAAATTTACTGTAGAAAAGGCAATCCCTGGCGTAATTAAAATTTGCGACAGTAAAAAATTAGTTTTTGAAAAATTTAATGTAGAAAAGGCAATCCCTGGCTTAATTAAAATCTGCGACAGTAAAAAATTATTTTTTTACAAAATTTACTATAGAAAAGGCAATCCCTGGCGCAATTAAAATTTGCGACAGTAGAAAATTATTTTATGAAAAATTTACTATAGAAAAGGCAATCCCTGGCGTAATTAAAATTTTCGACAGTAAAAAATTATTTTTTGAAAAATTTACTGTAGAAAAGGCAATCCCTGGCGTAATTAAAATTTGCGACAGTAAAAAATTATTTTTTGAAAAATTTACTATAGAAAAGGCAATCCCTGGCGCAATTAAAATTTGCGACAGTAGAAAATTATTTTCTGAATAATTTACTGTAGAAAAGGCAATCCCTGGCGTAATTAAAATTTGCGACAGTAAAAAATTATTTTTTGAAAAATTTACTATAGAAAATGCAATCCCTGTCGCAATTAAAATTTGCGACAGTAAAAAATTATTTTTTTGTAAAATTTACTATAGAAAAGGCAATCACTGGCGTAATTAAAATTTGCGAAAGTAAAAAATTACTTTTTGAAAAATTTACTATAGAAAAGGCAATCCCTGGCGCAATTAAAATTTGCGACAGTAGAAAATTATTTTTTGAAAAATTTACTGTAGAAAAGGCAATCCCTGGCGTAATTAAAATTTGCGACAGTAAAAAATTATTTTTTTGCAAAATTCACTATAGAAAATGCAATCCCTGTCGCAATTAAAATTTGCGACAGTAAAAAATTATTTTTTTGTAAAATTTACTATAGAAAAGGCAATCCCTGGCGTATTTAAAATTTGCGACAGTAAAAAATTATTTTTTGAATAATTTACTATAGAAAAGGCAATCCTTGGCGTAATTAAAATTTGCGACAGTAAAAAATTATTTTTTGAAAAATTTACTATAGAAAATGCAATCCCTGTCGCAATTAAAATTTGCGACAGTAAAAAATTATTTTTTTGTAAAATTTACTATAGAAAAGGCAATCACTGGCGTAATTAAAATTTGCGACAGTAAAAAATTATTTTTTGAAAAATTTACTATAGAAAAGGCAATCCCTGGCGCAATTAAAATTTGCGACCGTAGAAAATTATTTTTTGAAAAATTTACTGTAGAAAAGGCAATCCCTGGCGTAATTAAAATTTGCGACAGTAAAAAATTACTTTTTGAAAAATTTACTATAGAAAAGGCAATCCCTGGCGCAATTAAAATTTGCGACAGTAGAAAATTATTTTTTGAAAAATTTACTGTAGAAAAGGCAATCCCTGGCGTAATTAAAATTTGCGACAGTAAAAAAATATTTTTTTGCAAAATTCACTATAGAAAATGCAATCCCTGTCGCAATTAAAATTTGCGACAGTAAAAATTATTTTTTTGTAAAATTTACTATAGAAAAGGCAATCCCTGGCGTATTTAAAATTTGCGACAGTAAAAAATTATTTTTTGAATAATTTACTATTGAAAAGGCAATCCCTGGCGTAATTAAAATTTGCGATAGTAAAAAATTATTTTTTGAAAAATTTACTATAGAAAAGGCAATCCCTGGCGCAATTAAAATTTGCGACAGTAAAAAATTATTTTCTGAAAAATTTACTGCAGAAAAGGCAATCCCTGGCGTAATTAAAATTTGCGACAGTAAAAAATTATTTTTTGAAAAATTTAATATAGAAAAGGCAATCCCTGGCACAATTAAAATTTGCGACAGTAGAAAATTATTTTTTGAAAAATTTACTGTAGAAAAGGCAATCCCTGGCGTAATTAAAATTTTCGAAAGTAAAAAATTACTTTTTGAAAAATTTACTATAGAAAATTCAATCCCTGGCGCAATTAAAATTTGCGACAGTAGAAAATTATTTTTTGAAAAATTTACTGTAGAAAAGGCAATCCCTGGCGTAATTAAAATTTGCGACAGTAAAAAATTATTTTTTTGCAAAATTCACTATAGAAAATGCAATCCCTGTCTCAATTAAAATTTGCGACAGTAAAAAATTATTTTTTTGTAAAATTTACTATAGAAAAGGCAATCCCTGGCGTATTTAAAATTTGCGACAATAAAAAATTATTTTTTGAATAATTTACTATTGAAAAGGCAATCCCTGGCGTAATTAAAATTTGCGACAGTAAAAAATTATTTTTTGAAAAATTTACTATAGAAAAGGCAATCCCTGGCGCAATTAAAATTTGCGACAGTAGAAAATTATTTTCTGAATAATTTACTGTAGAAAAGGCAATCCCTGGCGTAATTAAAATTTGCGACAGTAAAAAATTAGTTTTTGAAAAATTTAATATAGAAAAGGCAATCCCTGGCACAATTAAAATTTCCGAAAGTAGAAAATTATTTTTTGAAAAATTTACTGTAGAAAAGACAATCCCTGGCGTAATTAAAATTTGCGACAGTAGAAAATTATTTTTTGAAAAATTTACTGTAGAAAAGGCAATCCCTGGCGTAATTAAAATTTGCGACAGTAAAAAATAAGTTTTTGAAAAATTTACTATAGAAAAGGCAATCCCTGGCGCAATTAAAATTTGCGACAGTAGAAAATTATTTTTGAAAAATTTACTGTAGAAAAGGCAATCCCTGGCGTAATTAAAATTTGCGACAGTAAAAAATTATTTTTTTTGCAAAATTCATTATAGAAAAGGCAATCCCTGGCGCAATTAAAATTTGCGACAGTAAAAAATTATTTTTTTGCAAAATTTACTATAGAAAAGGCAATCCCTGGCGTATTTAAAATTTGCGACAGTAAAAAATTATTTTTTGAATAATTTACTATAGAAAAGGCAATCCCTGGCGTAATTAAAATTTGCAACAGTAAAAAATTATTTTTTGAAAAATTTACTATAGAAAAGGCAATCCCTGGCGCAATTAAAATTTGCGACAGTAGAAAATTATTTTTTGAAAAATTTACTGTAGAAAGGGCAATCCCTGGCGTAATTAAAATTTGCGACAGTAAAAAATTGGTTTTTGAAAAATTTAATATAGAAAAGGCAATCCCTGGCACAATTAAAATTTGCGACAGTAGAAAATTATTTTTTGAAAAATTTACTGTAGAAAAGACAATCCCTGGCGTAATTAAAATTTGCGACAGTAGAAAATTATTTTTTGAAAAATTTACTGTAGAAAAGGCAATCCCTGGCGTAATTAAAATTTGCGACAGTAAAAAATTATTTTTTTGCAAAATTCACTATAGAAAAGGCAATCCCCGACGCAATTAAAATTTGCGACAGTAAAAAATTATTTTTTTGCAATATTTACTATAGAAAAGGCAATCCCTGGCGTATTTAAAATTTGCGACAGTAAAAAATTATTTTATGAATAATTTACTATAGAAAAGGCAATCCCTGGCGTAATTAAAATTTGCGACAGTAAAAAATTATTTTTTGAAAAATTTACTATAGAAAAGGCAATCCCTGGCGCAATTAAAATTTGCGACAGTAGAAAATTATTTTTTGTAAAATTTACTGTAGAAAAGGCAATCCGTGGCGTAATTAAAATTTGCGACAGTAAAAAAATAGTTTTTGAAAAATTTAATATAGAAAACGCAATCCCTGGCGCAATTAAAATTTGCGACAGTAGAAAATTATTTTTTGAAAAATTTACTGTAGAAAAGGCAATCCCTGGCGTAATTAAAATTTGCGACAGTAAAAAATTATTTTTTTGCAAAATTCACTATAGAAAATGCAATCCCTGTCGCAATTAAAATTTGCGACAGTAAAAAATTATTTTTTTGTAAAATTTACTATAGAAAAGGCAATCCCTGGCGTATTTAAAATTTGCGACAGTAAAAAATTATTTTTTGAAAAATTTACTATAGAAAAGGCAATCCCTGGCGCAATTAAAATTTGCGACAGTAGAAAATTATTTTTTGAAAAATTTACTGTAGAAAGGGCAATCCCTGGCGTAATTAAAATTTGCGACAGTAAAAAATTGGTTTTTGAAAAATTTAATATAGAAAAGGCAATCCCTGGCACAATTAAAATTTGCGACAGTAGAAAATTATTTTTTGAAAAATTTACTGTAGAAAAGACAATCCCTGGCGTAATTAAAATTTGCGACAGTAGAAAATTATTTTTTGAAAAATTTACTGTAGAAAAGGCAATCCCTGGCGTAATTAAAATTTGCGACAGTAAAAAATTATTTTTTTGCAAAATTCACTATAGAAAAGGCAATCCCCGACGCAATTAAAATTTGCGACAGTAAAAAATTATTTTTTTGCAATATTTACTATAGAAAAGGCAATCCCTGGCGTATTTAAAATTTGCGACAGTAAAAAATTATTTTATGAATAATTTACTATAGAAAAGGCAATCCCTGGCGTAATTAAAATTTGCGACAGTAAAAAATTATTTTTTGAAAAATTTACTATAGAAAAGGCAATCCCTGGCGCAATTAAAATTTGCGACAGTAGAAAATTATTTTTTGTAAAATTTACTGTAGAAAAGGCAATCCGTGGCGTAATTAAAATTTGCGACAGTAAAAAAATAGTTTTTGAAAAATTTAATATAGAAAACGCAATCCCTGGCGCAATTAAAATTTGCGACAGTAGAAAATTATTTTTTGAAAAATTTACTGTAGAAAAGGCAATCCCTGGCGTAATTAAAATTTGCGACAGTAAAAAATTATTTTTTTGCAAAATTCACTATAGAAAATGCAATCCCTGTCGCAATTAAAATTTGCGACAGTAAAAAATTATTTTTTTGTAAAATTTACTATAGAAAAGGCAATCCCTGGCGTATTTAAAATTTGCGACAGTCAAAAATTATTTTTTGAAAAATTTAATATAGAAAACGCAATTCCTGGCGCAATTAAAATTTGCGACAGTAGAAAATTATTTTTTGAAAAATTTACTGTAGAAAAGGCAATCCCTGGCGTAATTAAAATTTGCGACAGTAAAAAATTATTTTTTTTGCAAAATTCACTATGGAAAATGCAATCCCTGTCGCAATTAAAATTTGCGACAGTAAAAAATTATTTTTTTGTAAAATTTACTATAGAAAAGGCAATCCCTGGCGTATTTAAAATTTGCGACAGTAAAAAATTATTTTTTGAAAAATTTACTGTAGAAAAGACAATCCCTGGCGTAATTAAAATTTGCGACAGTAGAAAATTATTTTTTGAAAAATTTACTGTAGAAAAGGCAATCCCTGGCGTAATTAAAATTTGCGACAGTAAAAAATTATTTTTTTTGCAAAATTCACTATAGAAAAGGCAATCCCTGGCGCAAGTAAAATTTGGGACAGTAAAAAATTATTTTTTTGCAAAATTTACTATAGAAAAGGCAATCCCTGGCGTATTTAAAATTTGCGACAGTAAAAAATTATTTTTTAAATAATTTACTATAGAAAAGGCAATCCCTGGCGTAATTAAAATTTGCAACAGTAAAAAATTATTTTTTGAAAAATTTACTATAGAAAAGGCAATCCCTGGCGCAATTAAAATTTGCGACAGTAGAAAATTATTTTTTGAAAAATTTACTGTAGAAAAGGCAATCCCTGGCGTAATTAAAATTTGCGACAGTAAAAAATTGGTTTTTGAAAAATTTAATATAGAAAAGGCAATCCCTGGCACAATTAAAATTTGCGAAACTAGAAAACTATTTTTTGAAAAATTTACTGTAGAAAAGACAATCCCTGGCGTAATTAAAATTTGCGACAGTAGAAAATTATTTTTTGAAAAATTTACTGTAGAAAAGGCAATCCCTGGCGTAATTAAAATTTGCGACAGTAAAAAATTATTTTTTTGCAAAATTCACTATAGAAAAGGCAATCCCTGGCGCAATTAAAATTTGCGACAGTAAAAAATTATTTTTTTGCAAAATTTACTATAGAAAAGGCAATCCCTGGCGTATTTAAAATTTGCGACAGTAAAAAATTATTTTTTGAATAATTTACTATAGAAAAGGCAATCCCTGGCGTTATTAAAATTTGCGACAGCAAAAAATTATTTTTTGAAAAATTTACTATAGAAAAGGCAATGCCTGGCGCAATTAAAATTTGCGACAGTAGAAAATTATTTTTTGTAAAATTTACTGTAGAAAAGGCAATCCGTGGCGTAATTAAAATTTGCGACAGTAAAAAAATATTTTTTGAAAAATTTAATATAGAAAAGGCAATCCCTGGCGCAATTAAAATTTGCGACAATAGAAAATTATTTTTTGAAAAATTTCCTGTAGAAAAGGCAATCCCTGGCGTAATTGAAATTTGCGACAGTGGAAAATTATTTTTTGAAAAATTTACTGTAGAAAAGGCAGTCCCTTTCGTAATTAAAATTTGCGACAGTAAAAAATTATTTTTTGAAAAATTTACTATAGAAAAGGCAATCCCTGGCGCAATTAAAATTTGCGACAGTAGAAAACTATTTTTTGAAAAATTTACTGTAGAAAAGGCAATCCCTGGCGTAATTAAAATTTGCGACAGTAAAAAATTAGTTTTTGAAAAATTTAATATAGAAAAGGCAATCCCTGGCGCAATTAAAATTTGCGACAGTAGAAAACTATTTTTTGAAAAATTTACTGTAGAAAAGGCAATCCCTGGCGTAATTAAAATTTGCGACAGTAGAAAATTATTTTTTGAAAAATTTACTGTAGAAAAGGCAATCCCTGGCGTAATTAAAATTTGCGACAGTAAAAAATTATTTTTTTGCAAAATTCACTATAGAAAATGCAATCCCTGGCGCAATTAAAATTTGCGACAGTAAAAAATTATTTTTTTGCAAAATTTACTATAGAAAAGCCAATCCCTGGCGTATTTAAAATTTGCGACAGTAAAAAATTATTTTTTGAACAATTTACTGTAGAAAAGGCAATCCCTGGCGTATTTAAAATTTGCGACAGTAAAAAATTATTTTTTGAAAAATTTACTATAGAAAAGGCAATCCCTGGCGTAATTAAAATTTGCGACAGTAAAAAATTATTTTTTGAAAAATTTACTATAGAAAAGGCAATCCCTGGCGCAATTAAAATTTGCGACAGTAAAAAATTATTTTTTTGAAAAATTTACTATAGAAAATGCAATCCTTGGCGTATTTAAAATTTGCGACAGTAAAAAATTATTTTTTGAAAAATTTACTATAGAAAAGGCAATCCCTGGCGGATTTAAAATTTGCGACAGTAAAAAATAATTTTTTGAAAAATTTACTGTAGAAAAGACAATCCCTGGGGTAATTAAAATTTGCGACAGTAAAAAATTATTTTTTTAATAATTTACTATAGAAAAGGCAATCCCTGGCGTATTTAAAATTTGCGACAGTATAAAATTAAATGTTGAAAAATTTACTATAGAAAAGGCAATCCCTGGCGCAATTAAAATTTGCGACAGTAAAAATTTATTTGTTGAAAAATTTACTGTAGAAAAGGCAATCCCTGGCGTAATTAAAATTTGCGACAGTAAAAAATTAGTTTTTGAAAAATTTAATATAGAAAAGGCAATCCCTGGCACAATTAAAATTTGCGACAGTAGAAAATTATTTTTTGAAAAATTTACTGTAGAAAAGACAATCCCTGGCGTAATTAAAATTTGCGACAGTAGAAAATTATTTTTTGAAAAATTTACTGTAGAAAAGGCAATCCCTGGCGTAATTAAAATTTGCGACAGTAAAAAATTAGTTTTTGAAAAATTTACTATAGAAAAGGCAATCCCTGGCGGAATTAAAATTTGCGACAGTAGAAAATTATTTTTTGAAAAATTTACTGTAGAAATGGCAATCCCTGGCGTAATTAAAATTTGCGACAGTAAAAAATTATTTTTTTTGGAAAATTCACTATAGAAAAGGCAATCCCTGGCGCAAGTAAAATTTGCGACAGTAAAAAATTATTTTTTTGCAAAATTTACTATAGAAAAGGCAATCCCTGGCGTATTTAAAATTTGCGACAGTAAAAAATTATTTTTTGAATAATTTACTATAGAAAAGGCAATCCCTGGCGTAATTAAAATTTGCAACAGTAAAAAATTATTTTTTGAAAAATTTACTATAGAAAAGGCAATCCCTGGCGCAATTAAAATTTGCGACAGTAGAAAATTATTTTTTGAAAAATTTACTGTAGAAAAGGCAATCCCTGGCGTAATTAAAATTTGCGACAGTAAAAAATTGGTTTTTGAAAAATTTAATATAGAAAAGGCAATCCCTGGCACAATTAAAATTTGCGAAACTAGAAAATAATTTTTTGAAAAATTTACTGTAGAAAAGACAATCCCTGGGGTAATTAAAATTTGCGACAGTAAAAAATTATTTTTTTAATAATTTACTATAGAAAAGGCAATCCCTGGTGTATTTAAAATTTGCGACAGTATAAAATTAAATGTTGAAAAATTTACTATAGAAAAGGCAATCCCTGGCGTAATTAAAATTTGCGACAGTAAAAAATTATTTTTTTGCAAAATTCACTATAGAAAAGGCAATCCCTGGCGCAATTAAAATTTGCGACAGTAAAAAATTATTTTTTTGCAAAATTTACTATAGAAAAGGCAATCCCTGGCGCAATTAAAATTTGCGACAGTAGAAAATTATTTTTTGTAAAATTTACTGTAGAAAAGGCAATCCCTGGCGCAATTAAAATTTGCTACAGTAGAAAATTATTTTTTGTAAAATTTACTGTAGAAAAGGCAATCCGTGGCGTAATTAAAATTTGCGACAGTAAAAAAATAGTTTTTGAAAAATTTAATATAGAAAAGGCAATCCCTGGCGCAATTAAAATTTGCGACAGTAGAAAATTATTTTTTGAAAAATTTCCTGTAGAAAAGGCAATCCCTGGCGTAATTAAAATTTGCGACAGTGGAAAATTATTTTTTGAAAAATTTACTGTAGAAAAGGCAATCCCTGGCGTAATTAAAATTTGCGACAGTAAAATATTATTTTTTGAAAAATTTACTATAGAAAAGGCAATCCCTGGCGCAATTAAAATTTGCGACAGTAGAAAATTATTTTTTGCAAAATTTACTGTAGAAAAGGCAATCCCTGGCGTAATTAAAATTTGCGACAGTAAAAAATTAGTTTTTGAAAAATTTAATATAGAAAAGGCAATCCCTGGCGCAATTAAAATTTGCGACAGTAGAAAACTATTTTTTGAAAAATTTACTGTAGAAAAGGCAATCCCTGGCGTAATTAAAATTTGCGACAGTATAAAATTATTTTTTGAAAAATTTACTGTAGAAAAGGCAATCCCTGACGTAATTAAAATTTGCGACAGTAAAAAATTATTTTTTTGCAAAATTCACTATAGAAAAGGCAATCCCTGGCGCAATTAAAATTTGCGACAGTAAAAAATTATTTTTTTGCAAAATTTACTATAGAAAAGCCAATCCCTGGCGTATTTAAAATTTGCGACAGTAAAAAATTATTTTTTGAACAATTTTCTGTAGAAAAGGCAATCCCTGGCGTATTTAAAATTTGCGACAGTAAAAAATTATTTTTTGAAAAATTTACTATAGAAAAGGCAATCCCTGGCGCAATTAAAATTTGCGACAGTAAAAAATTATTTTTTGAAAAATATACTATAGAAAAGGCAATCCCTGGCGTAATTAAAATTTGCGACATTAAAAAATTAGTTTTTGAAAAATTTACTGTAGAACAGGCAATCCCTGGCGCAATTAAAATTTGCGACAGTAAAAAATTATTTTTTGAATAATTTACTATAGAAAAGGCAATCCCTGGCGTAATTAAAATTTGCGACAGTAAAAAATTATTTTTTGAAAAATTTACTATAGAAAAGGCAATCCCTGGCGCAATTAAAATTTGCGACAGTAAAAAATTATTTTTTGAAAAATTTACTATAGAAAAGGCAATCCCTGGCGTATTTAAAATTTGCGACAGTAAAAAATTATTTTTTGAAAAATTTACTATAGAAAAGGCAATCCCTGGCGGATTTAAAATTTGCGACAGTAAAAAATAATTTTTTGAAAAATTTACTATAGAAAAGGCAATCCCTGGCGTATTTAAAATTTGCGACAGTAAAAAATTAGTTTGTGAAAAATTTACTATAGAAAAGGCAATCTCTGGCGTAATTAAAATTTGCGACAGTAAAAAATTAATTTTTGAAAAATTTACTATAGAAAAGGCAATCCCTGGCGCAATTAAAATTTGCGATAGTAAAAAATTATTTTTTGAAAAATTTACTGTAGAAAAGGCAATTCCTGGCGCAATTAAAATTTGCGACCGTAGAAAATTATTTTTTGAAAAATTTACTATAGAAAAGGCAATTCCTGGCGTATTTAAAATTTGCGACAGTAAAAAATTATTTTTTGCAAAATTTACTATAGAAAATTCAATCCCTGGCGTATTTAAAATTTGCGACAGTAAAAAATTAGTTTGTGAAAAATTTACTATAGAAAAGGCAATCTCTGGCGTAATTAAAATTTGCGACAGTAAAAAATTAATTTTTGAAAAATTTACTATAGAAAAGGCAATCCCTGGCGCAATTAAAATTTGCGATAGTAAAAAATTATTTTTTGAAAAATTTACTGTAGAAAAAGCAATTCCTGGCGCAATTAAAATTTGCGACAGTAGAAAATTATTTTTTGAATAATTTACTATAGGAATTTCAATCCCTGGCGTAATTAAAATTTGCGACAGTAAAAAATTATTTTTTGATAAATTTACTATAGAAAAGGCAATCCCTGGCGTATTTAAAATTTGCGACAGTAAAAAATTATTTTTTGCAAAATTTACTATAGAAAATTCAATCCCTGCCGCAATTAAAATTTGCGACAGTAAAAAATTAATTTTTGAAAACTTTACTATAGAAAAGTCAATCCCTGGCGTATTTAAAATTTGCGACAGTAAAAAATTAATTTTTTAAAAAATTACTATAGAAAAGGCAATCCCTGGCGCAATTAAAATTTGCGACAGTATAAAATTATTTTTTGAAAAATTTACTATAGAAAAGGCAATCCCTAGCGCAATTAAAATTTGCGAAAGTATAAAAATAAATTTTGAAAAATTTAATGTATATAAGGCAATCCCTGGCGTAATTAAAATTTGCGACAGTAAAAAATTATTTTTTGAATAATTTACTGTAGGAAAGGCAATCCCTGGCGCAACTAAAATTTGTGACAGTAAAAAACTATTTTTTGAATAATTTACTATAGGAAAGGCAATCCCTGGCGTAATTAAAATTTGCGACAGTAAAAAATTATTTTTTGAAAAAATTACTGTAGAAAAGGCAATCCCTGGCGTATTTAAAATTTGCGACATTAAAAAATTATTTTGTGAAAAATTTACTATAGAAAAGGCAATCCCTGGCGTATTTAAAATTTGCGACAGCAAAAAATTAATTTGTGAAAAATTTACTATAGAAAAGGCAATCCCTGGCGTAATTAAAATTTGCGACAGTAAAAAATTAATTTTTGAAAAATTTACTATAGAAAAGACAATCCCTGGCGCAATTAAAATTTGCGATAGTAAAAAATTATTTTTTGAAAAATTTTCTGTAGAAAAGGCAATCCCTGGCGCAATTAAAATTTGCGACAGTAGAAAACTATTTTTTGAAGAATTTACTATAGAAAAGGCAATCCCTGGCGTATTTAAAATTTGCGACAGTAAAAAATTATTTTTTGCAAAATTTACTATAGAAAATTCAATCCCTGCAGCAATTAAAATTTGCGACAGTAAAAAACTAATTTTTGAAAACTTTACTATAGAAAAGTCAATCCCTGGCGTATTTAAAATTTGCGACAGTAAAAAATTAATTTTTTAAAAAATTACTATAGAAAAGTCAATCCCTGGCGCAATTAAAATTTGCGACAGTATAAAATTATTTTTTGAAAAATTTACTATAGAAAAGGCAATCCCTGGCGCAATTAAAATTTGCGATAGTATAAAATTAAATTTTGAAAAATTTAATATATATAAGGCAATCCCTGCCGCAATTAAAATTTGCGACAGTAAAAAATTATTTTTTGAAAAATTTACTATAGAAAAGGCAATCCCTGGCGTAATTAAAATTTGCGACTGTAAAAAATTATTTTTTGCAAAATTTACTGTAGAAAAGGCAATCCCTGGCGAATTTAAAATTTGCGACATTAAAAAATTATTTTTTGAAAAATTTACTATAGAAAAGGCAATCCCTGGCGTTTGTAAAATTTGCGACAGTAAAAAATTAATTTGTGAAAAATTTACTATAGAAAAGGCAATCCCTGGCACAATTAAAATTTGCGACAGTAGAAAATTATTTTTTGAAAAATTTACTGTAGAAAAGACAATCCCTGGCGTAATTAAAATTTGCGACAGTAGAAAATTATTTTTTGAAAAATTTACTGTAGAAAAGGCAATCCCTGGCGTAATTAAAATTTGCGACAGTAAAAAATTGGTTTTTGAAAAATTTAATATAGAAAAGGCAATCCCTGGCACAATTAAAATTTGCGAAACTAGAAAATTATTTTTTGAAAAATTTACTGTAGAAAAGACAATCCCTGGCGTAATTAAAATTTGCGACAGTAGAAAATTATTTTTTGAAAAATTTACTGTAGAAAAGGCAATCCCTGGCGTAATTAAAATTTGCGACAGTAAAAAATTATTTTTTTGCAAAATTCACTATTGAAAAGGCAATCCCTGGCGCAATTAAAATTTGCGACAGTAAAAAATTATTTTTTTGCAAAATTTACTATAGAAAAGGCAATCCCTGGCGTATTTAAAATTTGCGACAGTAAAAAATTATTTTTTGAATAATTTACTATAGAAAAGGCAATCCCTGGCGTAATTAAAATTTGCGACAGCAAAAAATTAATTTGTGAAAAATTTACTATAGAAAAGGCAATCCCTGGCGTAATTAAAATTTGCGACAGTAAAAAATTAATTTTTGAAAAATTTACTATAGAAAAGACAATCCCTGGCGCAATTAAAATTTGCGATAGTAAAAAATTATTTTTTGAAAAATTTTCTGTAGAAAAGGCAATCCCTGGCGCAATTAAAATTTGCGACAGTAGAAAACTATTTTTTGAAGAATTTACTATAGATAAGGCAATCCCTGGCGTATTTAAAATTTGCGATAGTAAAAAATTATTTTTTGCAAAATTTACTATAGAAAATTCAATCCCTGCAGCAATTAAAATTTGCGACAGTAAAAAACTAATTTTTGAAAACTTTACTATAGAAAAGTCAATCCCTGGCGTATTTAAAATTTGCGACAGTAAAAAATTAATTTTTTAAAAAATTACTATAGAAAAGTCAATCCCTGGCGCAATTAAAATTTGCGACAGTATAAAATTATTTTTTGAAAAATTTACTATAGAAAAGGCAATCCCTGGCGCAATTAAAATTTGCGATAGTATAAAATTAAATTTTGAAAAATTTAATATATATAAGGCAATCCCTGCCGCAATTAAAATTTGCGACAGTAAAAAATTATTTTTTGAAAAATTTACTATAGAAAAGGCAATCCCTGGCGTAATTAAAATTTGCGACTGAAAAAAATTATTTTTTGCAAAATTTACTGTAGAAAAGGCAATCCCTGGCGAATTTAAAATTTGCGACAGTAAAAAATTATTTTTTGAAAAATTTACTATAGAAAAGGCAATCCCTGGCGTTTTTAAAATTTGCGACAGTAAAAAATTAATTTGTGAAAAATTTACTATAGAAAAGGCAATCCCTGGCACAATTAAAATTTGCGACAGTAGAAAATTATTTTTTGAAAAATTTACTGTAGAAAAGACAATCCCTGGCGTAATTAAAATTTGCGACAGTAGAAAATTATTTTTTGAAAAATTTACTGTAGAAAAGGCAATCCCTGGCACAATTAAAATTTGCGAAACTAGAAAATTATTTTTTGAAAAATTTACTGTAGAAAAGACAATCCCTGGCGTAATTAAAATTTGCGACAGTAGAAAATTATTTTTTGAAAAATTTACTGTAGAAAAGGCAATCCCTGGCGTAATTAAAATTTGCGACAGTAAAAAATTATTTTTTTGCAAAATTCACTATAGAAAAGGTAATCCCTGGCGCAATTAAAATTTGCGACAGTAAAAAATTATTTTTTTGCAAAATTTACTATAGAAAAGGCAATCCCTGGCGTATTTAAAATTTGCGACAGTAAAAAATTATTTTTTGAATAATTTACTATAGAAAAGGCAATCCCTGGCGTAATTAAAATTTGCGACAGTAAAAAATTATTTTTTGAAAAATTTACTATAGAAAAGGCAATCCCTGGCGCAATTAAAATTTGCGACAGTAGAAAATTATTTTTTGTAAAATTTACTGTAGAAAAGGCAATCCGTGGCGTAATTAAAATTTGCGACAGTAAAAAAATAGTTTTTGAAAAATTTAATATAGAAAAGGCAATCCCTGGCGCAATTAAAATTTGCGACATTAGAAAATTATTTTTTGAAAAATTTCCTGTAGAAAAGGCAATCCCTGGCGTAATTAAAATTTGCGACAGTGGAAAATTATTTTTTGAAAAATTTACTGTAGAAAAGGCAATCCCTGGCGTAATTAAAATTTGCGACAGTAAAATATTATTTTTTGAAAAATTTACTATAGAAAAGGCAATCCCTGGCGCAATTAAAATTTGCGACAGTAAAAAATGATTTTTTGAAAAATATACTATAGAAAAGGCAATCCCTGGCGTAATTAAAATTTGCGACATTAAAAAATTAGTTTTTGAAAAATTTACTGTAGAACAGGCAATCCCTGGCGCAATTAAAATTTGCGACAGTAAAAAATTATTTTTTGAATAATTTACTATAGAAAAGGCAATCCCTGGCGTAATTAAAATTTGCGACAGTAAAAAATTATTTTTTGAAAAATTTACTATAGAAAAGGCAATCCCTGGCGCAATTAAAATTTGCGACAGTAAAAAATTATTTTTTGAAAAATTTACTATAGAAAAGGCAATCCCTGGCGTATTTAAAATTTGCGACAGTAAAAAATTATTTTTTGAAAAATATACTATAGAAAAGGCAATCCCTGGCGGATTTAAAATTTGCGACAGTAAAAAATTATTTTTTGAACAATTTACTGTAGAAAAGGCAATCCCTGGCGTATTTAAAATTTGCGACAGTAAAAAATTATTTTTTGAAAAATTTACTATAGAAAAGGCAATCCCTGGCGCAATTAAAATTTGCGACAGTAAAAAATGATTTTTTGAAAAATATACTATAGAAAAGGCAATCCCTGGCGTAATTAAAATTTGCGACATTAAAAAATTAGTTTTTGAAAAATTTACTGTAGAACAGGCAATCCCTGGCGCAATTAAAATTTGCGACAGTAAAAAATTATTTTTTGAATAATTTACTATAGAAAAGGCAATCCCTGGCGTAATTAAAATTTGCGACAGTAAAAAATTATTTTTTGAAAAATTTACTATAGAAAAGGCAATCCCTGGCGCAATTAAAATTTGCGACAGTAAAAAATTATTTTTTGAAAAATTTACTATAGAAAAGGCAATCCCTGGCGTATTTAAAATTTGCGACAGTAAAAAATTATTTTTTGAAAAATATACTATAGAAAAGGCAATCCCTGGCGGATTTAAAATTTGCGACAGTAAAAAATAATTTTTTGAAAAATTTACTGTAGAAAAGGCAATCCCTGGCGTAATTAAAATTTGCGACAGTAAAAAATTATTTTTTTAATAATTTACTATAGAAAAGGCAATCCTTGGCGTATTTAAAATTTGCGACAGTATAAAATTAAATGTTGAAAAATTTACTATAGAAAAGGCAATCCCTGGCGCAATTAAAATTTGCGACAGTAAAAAATTAATTTTTGAAAAATTTACTATAGAAAAGGCAATCCCTGGCGCAATTAAAATTTGCGACAGTATAAAATTAATTTTTGAAAAATTTACTATAGAAAAGGCAATCCCTGTTGTAATTAAAATTTGCGAAAGTAAAAAATTATTTTTTGAAAAATTTACTATAGAAAAGGCAATCCCTGGCGTATTTAAAATTTGCGACAGTAAAAAATTAGTTTGTGAAAAATTTACTATAGAAAAGGCAATCTCTGGCGTAATTAAAATTTGCGACAGTAAAAAATTAATTTTTGAAAAATTTACTATAGAAAAGGCAATCCCTGGCGCAATAAAAATTTGCGATAGTAAAAAATTATTTTTTGAAAAATTTACTGTAGAAAAGGCAATTCCTGGCGCAATTAAAATTTGCGACAGTAGAAAATTATTTTTTGAAAAATTTACTATAGAAAAGGCAATCCCTGGCGTATTTAAAATTTGCGACAGTAAAAAATTATTTTTTGCAAAATTTACTATAGAAAATTCAATCCCTGCCGCAATTAAAATTTGCGACAGTAAAAAATTAATTTTTGAAAACTTTACTATAGAAAAGTCAATCCCTGGCGTATTTAAAATTTGCGACAGTAAAAAATTAATTTTTTAAAAAATTACTATAGAAAAGGCAATCCCTGGCGCAATTAAAATTTGCGACAGTATAAAATTATTTTTTGAAAAATTTACTGTAGAAAAGGCAATCCCTGGCGTAATTAAAATTTGCGACAGTAAAATATTATTTTTTGAAAAATTTACTATAGAAAAGGCAATCCCTGGCGCAATTAAAATTTGCGACAGTAGAAAATTATTTTTTGAAAAATTTACTGTAGAAAAGGCAATCCCTGGCGTAATTAAAATTTGCGACAGTAAAAAATTAGTTTTTGAAAAATTTAATATAGAAAAGGCAATCCCTGGCGCAATTAAAATTTGCGACAGTAGAAAACTATTTTTTGAAAAATTTACTGTAGAAAAGGCAATCCCTGGCGTAATTAAAATTTGCGACAGTAGAAAATTATTTTTTGAAAAATTTACTGTAGAAAAGGCAATCCCTGACGTAATTAAAATTTGCGACAGTAAAAAATTATTTTTTTGCAAAATTCACTATAGAAAAGCAATCCCTGGCGGAATTAAAATTTGCGACAGTAAAAAATTATTTTTTTGCAAAATTTACTATAGAAAAGCCAATCCCTGGCGTATTTAAAATTTGCGACAGTAAAAAATTATTTTTTGAACAATTTACTGTAGAAAAGGCAATCCCTGGCGTATTTAAAATTTGCGACAGTAAAAAATTATTTTTTGAAAAATTTACTATAGAAAAGGCAATCCCTGGCGCAATTAAAATTTGCGACAGTAAAAAATTATTTTTTGAAAAATATACTATAGATAAGGCAATCCCTGGCGTAATTAAAATTTGCGACATTAAAAAATTAGTTTTTGAAAAATTTACTGTAGAACAGGCAATCCCTGGCGCAATTAAAATTTGCGACAGTAAAAAATTATTTTTTGAATAATTTACTATAGAAAAGGCAATCCCTGGCGTAATTAAAATTTGCGACAGTAAAAAATTATTTTTTGAAAAATTTATTATAGAAAAGGCAATCCCTGGCGCAATTAAAATTTGCGACAGTAAAAAATTATTTTTTGAAAAATTTACTATAGAAAAGGCAATCCCTGGCGTATTTAAAATTTGCGACAGTAAAAAATTATTTTTTGAAAAATTTACTATAGAAAAGGCAATCCCTGGCGGATTTAAAATTTGCGACAGTAAAAAATAATTTTTTGAAAAATTTACTGTAGAAAAGGCAATCCCTGGCGTAATTAAAATTTGCGACAGTAAAAAATTATTTTTTTAATAATTTACTATAGAAAAGGCAATCCTTGGCGTATTTAAAATTTGCGACAGTATAACATTAAATGTTGAAAAATTTACTATAGAAAAGGCAATCCCTGGCGCAATTAAAATTTGCGACAGTAAAAAATTAATTTTTGAAAAATTTACTATAGAAAAGGCAATCCCTGGCGCAATTAAAATTTGCAACAGTATAAAATTAATTTTTGAAAAATTTACTATAGAAAAGGCAATCCCTGGCGTAATTAAAATTTGCGAAAGTAAAAAATTATTTTTTGAAAAATTTACTATAGAAAAGGCAATCCCTGGCGTATTTAAAATTTGCGACAGTAAAAAATTAGTTTGTGAAAAATTTACTATAGAAAAGGCAATCTCTGGCGTAATTAAAATTTGCGACAGTAAAAAATTAATTTTTGAAAAATTTACTATAGAAAAGGCAATCCCTGGCGCAATTAAAATTTGCGATAGTAAAAAATTATTTTTTGAAAAATTTACTGTAGAAAGGCAATTCCTGGCGCAATTAAAATTTGCGACAGTAGAAAATTATTTTTTGAAAAATTTACTATAGAAAAGGCAATCCCTGGCGTATTTAAAATTTGCGACAGTAAAAAATTATTTTTTGCAAAATTTACTATAGAAAATTCAATCCCTGTCGCAATTAAAATTTGCGACAGTAAAAAATTAATTTTTGAAAACTTTACTATAGAAAAGTCAATCCCTGGCGTATTTAAAATTTGCGACAGTAAAAAATTAATTTTTTAAAAAATTACTATAGAAAAGGCAATCCCTGGCGCAATTAAAATTTGCGACAGTATAAAATTATTTTTTGAAAAATTTACTATAGAAAAGGCAATCCCTGGCGCAATTAAAATTTGCGAAAGTATAAAAATAAATTTTGAAAAATTTAATATATATAAGGCAATCCCTGGCGTAATTAAAATTTGCGACAGTAAAAAATTATTTTTTGAATAATTTACTGTAGAAAAGGCAATCCCTGGCGCAACTAAAATTTGTGACAGTAAAAAATTATTTTTTGAATAATTTACTATAGGAAAGGCAATCCCTGGCGTAATTAAAATTTGCGACAGTAAAAAATTATTTTTTGAAAAAATTACTGTAGAAAAGGCAATCCCTGGCGTATTTAAAATTTGCGACATTAAAAAATTATTTTGTGAAAAATTTACTATAGAAAAGGCAATCCCTGGCGTATTTAAAATTTGCGACAGCAAAAAATTAATTTGTGAAAAATTTACTATAGAAAAGGCAATCCCTGGCGTAATTAAAATTTGCGACAGTAAAAAATTAATTTTTGAAAAATTTACTATAGAAAAGACAATCCCTGGCGTAATTAAAATTTGCGATAGTAAAAAATTATTTTTTGAAAAATTTTCTGTAGAAAAGGCAATCCCTGGCGCAATTAAAATTTGCGACAGTAGAAAATTATTTTTTGAAGAATTTACTATAGAAAAGGCAATCCCTGGAGTATTTAAAATTTGCGACAGTAAAAAATTATTTTTTGCAAAATTTACTATAGAAAATTCAATCCCTGCAGCAATTAAAATTTGCGACAGTAAAAAACTAATTTTTGAAAACTTTACTATAGAAAAGTCAATCCCTGGCGTATTTAAAATTTGCGACAGTAAAAAATTAATTTTTTAAAAAATTACTATAGAAAAGTCAATCCCTGGCGCAATTAAAATTTGCGACAGTATAAAATTATTTTTTGAAAAATTTACTATAGAAAAGGCAATCCCTGGCGCAATTAAAATTTGCGATAGTATAAAATCAAATTTTGAAAAATTTAATATATATAAGGCAATCCCTGCCGCAATTAAAATTTGCGACAGTAAAAAATTATTTTTTGAAAAATTTACTGTAGAAAAGGCAATCCCTGGCGCAATTAAAATTTGCGAGAGTAGAAAATTATTTTTTGAAAAATTTACTATAGAAAAGGCAATCCCTGGCGCAATTAAAATTTGCGACAATAAAAAATTATTTTTTGAATAATTTACTATAGAAAAGGCAATCCCTGGTTAAAATTTGCGACAGTAAAAATTATTTTTGAAAAATTTACTGTAGAAAAGGCAATCCCTGGCGCAATTAAAATTTGCGACAGTAGAAATTTATTTTTGAAAAATTTACTATATAAAAGGCAATCCTGGCGCAGTTAAAATTTGCGACAGTAAAAAATTATTTTTTGAAAAATTTACTATAGAAAAGGCAATCCCTGGCGCAATTAAAATTTGCGACAGTATAAAATTAAATTTTGAAAAATTTACTATAGAAAAGGGAATCCCTGGCGCAATTAAAATTTGCGATAGAAAAAAATTATTTTTTGAAAAATTTACTGTAGAAAAGGCAATCGCTGGCGCAATTAAAATTTGCGAGAGTAGAAAATTATTTTTTGAAAAATTTACTATAGAAAAGGCAATCCCTGGCGCAATTAAAATTTGCGACAGTAAAAAATTATTTTTGAAAAAGTTACTGTAGAAAAGGCAATCCCTGGCGTATTTAAAATTTGCGACAGTAAAAAATAAATTTGTGAAAATTTACTATAGAAAAGGCAATCCCTGGCGTAATTAAAATTTGCGACAGTAAAAAATTAATTTTTGAAAACTTTACTATAGAAAAGGCAATCCCTGGCGTATTTAAAATTTGCGACAGTATAAAATACATTTTTGAAAAATTTACTATAGAAAAGGCAATCCCTGGCGCAATTAAAATTTGCGACAGTATAAAATTATTTTTCGAAAAATTTACTATAGAAAAGGCAATTCCTGGCGCAATTAAAATTTGCGACAGTATAAAATTAAATTTTGAAAAATTTAATATAGAAAAGGCAATCCCTGGCGCAATTAAAATTTGCGACAGTAAAAAATTATTTTTTGAAAAATTTACTAAAGAAAAGGCAATCCCTGGCCTAATTAAAATTTGCGACAGTAAAAAATTAATTTTTGAAAAATTTACTATAGAAAAGGCAATCCCTGGCGCAATTAAATTTTGCGACAGTATAAAATTAAATTTGAAAAATTTACTATAGAAAAGGCAATCCCTGGCGTAATTAAAATTTGCGACAGTAAAAAATTATTTTTTGAAAAATTTACTATAGAAACGGCAATCCCTGGCGTAATTAAAATTTGCGACAGTAAAAAATTATTTTTTGAAAAATTTACTGTAGAAAAGGCAATCCCTGGCGCAGTTAAAATTTGCGACAGTAAAAAATTATTTTTGAAAAATTTACTGTAGAAAAGGCAATCCCTGGCGCAATTAAAATTTGCGACAGTAGAAAATTATTTTTTGAAAAATTTACTATAGAAAAGGCAATCCTGGCGCAGTTAAAATTTGGGACAGTAAAAAATTATTTTTTGAAAAATTTACTGTAGAAAAGGCAATCCCTGGCGTATTTAACATTTGCGACAGTAAAAAATTATTTTTTGAAAAATTTACTATAGAAAAGGCGTAATTAAAATTTGCGACAGTAAAAAATTATTTTTTGAGTAATTTACTATAGAAAAGGCAATCCCTAGCGTAATTAAAATTTGCGACAGTAGAAAATTATTTTTTGAATAATTTACTATAGAAAAGGAAATCCCTGGCGTATTTAAAATTTGCGACAGTAAAAAATTAATTTTTGAAAAAATTACTGTAGAAAAGGCAATCCCTGGCGTAATTAAAATTTGCGACAGTAAAAAATTATTTTTTGAGTAATTTACTATAGAAAAGGCAATCCCTAGCGTAATTAAAATTTGCGACAGTAGAAAATTATTTTTTGAATAATTTACTATAGAAAAGGCAATCCCTGGCGTATTTAAAATTTGCGACAGTAAAAAATTATTTTTTGAAAAATTTACTGTAGAAAAGGCAATCCCTGGCGCAATTAAAATTTGCGACAGTAAAAAATTATTTTTTGACAGATTTACTGTAGAAAAGGCAATCCCTGGCGCAATTAAAATTTGCGACAGTAAAAAATTATTATTTGAATAATTTACTGTAGAAAGGGCAATCCCTGGCGTATTTAAAATTTGTGACATTAAAGAATTATTTTGTGAAAAATTTACTATAGAAAAGGCAATCCCTGGCGTATTTAGAATTTGCGACAGTAAAAAATTAATTTGTGAAAAATTTACTATAGAAAAGGCAATCCCTGGCGTAGTTAAAATTTGCGACAGTAAAAATTTACTATAGAAAAGGCAATCCCGGGCGCAATTAAAATTTGCGATAGTAAAAAATTATTTTTTGAAAAATTTACTGTAGAAAAGGCAATCCCTGGCGCAATTAAAATTTGCGACAGTAGACAATTATTTTTTGAAAAATTTACTATAGAAAAGGCAATCCCTGGCCCAATTAAAATTTGCGACAGTAAAAAATTATTTTTTGAAAAATTTACTGTAGAAAAGGCAATCCCTGGCGTATTTAAAATTTGCGACAGCAAAAAATTATTTTTTGAAAAATTTACTATAGAAAAGGCAATCCCTGGCGTATTTAAAATTTGCGACAGTAAAAAATTATTTTTTGCAAAATTTACTATAGAAAATTCAATCCTTGCCGCAATTAAAATTTGCGACAGTAAAAAATTAATTTTTGAAAACTTTACTATAGAAAAGGCAATCTCTGGCGTAATTAAAATTTGCGACAGTAAAAAATTAATTTTTGAAAAATTTACTATAGAAAAGGCAATCCCTGGCGCAATAAAAATTTGCGATAGTAAAAAATTATTTTTTGAAAAATTTACTGTAGAAAAGGCAATTCCTGGCGCAATTAAAATTTGCGACAGTAGAAAATTATTTTTTGAAAAATTTACTATAGAAAAGGCAATCCCTGGCGTATTTAAAATTTGCGACAGTAAAAAATTATTTTTTGCAAAATTTACTATAGAAAATTCAATCCCTGCCGCAATTAAAATTTGCGACAGTAAAAAATTAATTTTTGAAAACTTTACTATAGAAAAGTCAATCCCTGGCGTATTTAAAATTTGCGACAGTAAAAAATTAATTTTTTAAAAAATTACTATAGAAAAGGCAATCCCTGGCGCAATTAAAATTTGCGACAGTATAAAATTATTTTTTGAAAAATTTACTGTAGAAAAGGCAATCCCTGGCGTAATTAAAATTTGCGACAGTAAAATATTATTTTTTGAAAAATTTACTATAGAAAAGGCAATCCCTGGCGCAATTAAAATTTGCGACAGTAGAAAATTATTTTTTGAAAAATTTACTGTAGAAAAGGCAATCCCTGGCGTAATTAAAATTTGCGACAGTAAAAAATTAGTTTTTGAAAAATTTAATATAGAAAAGGCAATCCCTGGCGCAATTAAAATTTGCGACAGTAGAAAACTATTTTTTGAAAAATTTACTGTAGAAAAGGCAATCCCTGGCGTAATTAAAATTTGCGACAGTAGAAAATTATTTTTTGAAAAATTTACTGTAGAAAAGGCAATCCCTGACGTAATTAAAATTTGCGACAGTAAAAAATTATTTTTTTGCAAAATTCACTATAGAAAAGCAATCCCTGGCGGAATTAAAATTTGCGACAGTAAAAAATTATTTTTTTGCAAAATTTACTATAGAAAAGCCAATCCCTGGCGTATTTAAAATTTGCGACAGTAAAAAATTATTTTTTGAACAATTTACTGTAGAAAAGGCAATCCCTGGCGTATTTAAAATTTGCGACAGTAAAAAATTATTTTTTGAAAAATTTACTATAGAAAAGGCAATCCCTGGCGCAATTAAAATTTGCGACAGTAAAAAATTATTTTTTGAAAAATATACTATAGATAAGGCAATCCCTGGCGTAATTAAAATTTGCGACATTAAAAAATTAGTTTTTGAAAAATTTACTGTAGAACAGGCAATCCCTGGCGCAATTAAAATTTGCGACAGTAAAAAATTATTTTTTGAATAATTTACTATAGAAAAGGCAATCCCTGGCGTAATTAAAATTTGCGACAGTAAAAAATTATTTTTTGAAAAATTTATTATAGAAAAGGCAATCCCTGGCGCAATTAAAATTTGCGACAGTAAAAAATTATTTTTTGAAAAATTTACTATAGAAAAGGCAATCCCTGGCGTATTTAAAATTTGCGACAGTAAAAAATTATTTTTTGAAAAATTTACTATAGAAAAGGCAATCCCTGGCGGATTTAAAATTTGCGACAGTAAAAAATAATTTTTTGAAAAATTTACTGTAGAAAAGGCAATCCCTGGCGTAATTAAAATTTGCGACAGTAAAAAATTATTTTTTTAATAATTTACTATAGAAAAGGCAATCCTTGGCGTATTTAAAATTTGCGACAGTATAACATTAAATGTTGAAAAATTTACTATAGAAAAGGCAATCCCTGGCGCAATTAAAATTTGCGACAGTAAAAAATTAATTTTTGAAAAATTTACTATAGAAAAGGCAATCCCTGGCGCAATTAAAATTTGCAACAGTATAAAATTAATTTTTGAAAAATTTACTATAGAAAAGGCAATCCCTGGCGTAATTAAAATTTGCGAAAGTAAAAAATTATTTTTTGAAAAATTTACTATAGAAAAGGCAATCCCTGGCGTATTTAAAATTTGCGACAGTAAAAAATTAGTTTGTGAAAAATTTACTATAGAAAAGGCAATCTCTGGCGTAATTAAAATTTGCGACAGTAAAAAATTAATTTTTGAAAAATTTACTATAGAAAAGGCAATCCCTGGCGCAATTAAAATTTGCGATAGTAAAAAATTATTTTTTGAAAAATTTACTGTAGAAAAGGCAATTCCTGGCGCAATTAAAATTTGCGACAGTAGAAAATTATTTTTTGAAAAATTTACTATAGAAAAGGCAATCCCTGGCGTATTTAAAATTTGCGACAGTAAAAAATTATTTTTTGCAAAATTTACTATAGAAAATTCAATCCCTGTCGCAATTAAAATTTGCGACAGTAAAAAATTAATTTTTGAAAACTTTACTATAGAAAAGTCAATCCCTGGCGTATTTAAAATTTGCGACAGTAAAAAATTAATTTTTTAAAAAATTACTATAGAAAAGGCAATCCCTGGCGCAATTAAAATTTGCGACAGTATAAAATTATTTTTTGAAAAATTTACTATAGAAAAGGCAATCCCTGGCGCAATTAAAATTTGCGAAAGTATAAAAATAAATTTTGAAAAATTTAATATATATAAGGCAATCCCTGGCGTAATTAAAATTTGCGACAGTAAAAAATTATTTTTTGAATAATTTACTGTAGAAAAGGCAATCCCTGGCGCAACTAAAATTTGTGACAGTAAAAAATTATTTTTTGAATAATTTACTATAGGAAAGGCAATCCCTGGCGTAATTAAAATTTGCGACAGTAAAAAATTATTTTTTGAAAAAATTACTGTAGAAAAGGCAATCCCTGGCGTATTTAAAATTTGCGACATTAAAAAATTATTTTGTGAAAAATTTACTATAGAAAAGGCAATCCCTGGCGTATTTAAAATTTGCGACAGCAAAAAATTAATTTGTGAAAAATTTACTATAGAAAAGGCAATCCCTGGCGTAATTAAAATTTGCGACAGTAAAAAATTAATTTTTGAAAAATTTACTATAGAAAAGACAATCCCTGGCGTAATTAAAATTTGCGATAGTAAAAAATTATTTTTTGAAAAATTTTCTGTAGAAAAGGCAATCCCTGGCGCAATTAAAATTTGCGACAGTAGAAAATTATTTTTTGAAGAATTTACTATAGAAAAGGCAATCCCTGGAGTATTTAAAATTTGCGACAGTAAAAAATTATTTTTTGCAAAATTTACTATAGAAAATTCAATCCCTGCAGCAATTAAAATTTGCGACAGTAAAAAACTAATTTTTGAAAACTTTACTATAGAAAAGTCAATCCCTGGCGTATTTAAAATTTGCGACAGTAAAAAATTAATTTTTTAAAAAATTACTATAGAAAAGTCAATCCCTGGCGCAATTAAAATTTGCGACAGTATAAAATTATTTTTTGAAAAATTTACTATAGAAAAGGCAATCCCTGGCGCAATTAAAATTTGCGATAGTATAAAATCAAATTTTGAAAAATTTAATATATATAAGGCAATCCCTGCCGCAATTAAAATTTGCGACAGTAAAAAATTATTTTTTGAAAAATTTACTGTAGAAAAGGCAATCCCTGGCGCAATTAAAATTTGCGAGAGTAGAAAATTATTTTTTGAAAAATTTACTATAGAAAAGGCAATCCCTGGCGCAATTAAAATTTGCGACAATAAAAAATTATTTTTTGAATAATTTACTATAGAAAAGGCAATCCCTGGCGTAATTAAAATTTGCGACAGTAAAAATTATTTTTTGAAAAATTTACTGTAGAAAAGGCAATCCCTGGCGCAATTAAAATTTGCGACAGTAGAAATTTATTTTTTGAAAAATTTACTATATAAAAGGCAATCCCTGGCGCAGTTAAAATTTGCGACAGTAAAAAATTATTTTTTGAAAAATTTACTATAGAAAAGGCAATCCCTGGCGCAATTAAAATTTGCGACAGTATAAAATTAAATTTTGAAAAATTTACTATAGAAAAGGGAATCCCTGGCGCAATTAAAATTTGCGATAGAAAAAAATTATTTTTTGAAAAATTTACTGTAGAAAAGGCAATCGCTGGCGCAATTAAAATTTGCGAGAGTAGAAAATTATTTTTTGAAAAATTTACTATAGAAAAGGCAATCCCTGGCGCAATTAAAATTTGCGACAGTAAAAAATTATTTTTTGAAAAAGTTACTGTAGAAAAGGCAATCCCTGGCGTATTTAAAATTTGCGACAGTAAAAAATAAATTTGTGAAAAATTTACTATAGAAAAGGCAATCCCTGGCGTAATTAAAATTTCCGACAGTAAAAAATTAATTTTTGAAAACTTTACTATAGAAAAGGCAATCCCTGGCGTATTTAAAATTTGCGACAGTATAAAATACATTTTTGAAAAATTTACTATAGAAAAGGCAATCCCTGGCGCAATTAAAATTTGCGACAGTATAAAATTATTTTTCGAAAAATTTACTATAGAAAAGGCAATTCCTGGCGCAATTAAAATTTGCGACAGTATAAAATTAAATTTTGAAAAATTTAATATAGAAAAGGCAATCCCTGGCGCAATTAAAATTTGCGACAGTAAAAAATTATTTTTTGAAAAATTTACTAAAGAAAAGGCAATCCCTGGCGTAATTAAAATTTGCGACAGTAAAAAATTAATTTTTGAAAAATTTACTATAGAAAAGGCAATCCCTGGCGCAATTAAATTTTGCGACAGTATAAAATTAAATTTTGAAAAATTTACTATAGAAAAGGCAATCCCTGGCGTAATTAAAATTTGCGACAGTAAAAAATTATTTTTTGAAAAATTTACTATAGAAACGGCAATCCCTGGCGTATTTAAAATTTGCGACAGTAAAAAATTAATTTGTGAAATATTTACTATAGAAAAGGCAATCCCTGGCGTATTTAAAATTTGCGACAGTAAAAAATTAATTTTTGAAAAATTTACTATAGAAAAGGCAATCCCTGGCGTAATTAAAATTTGCGACAGTAAAAAATTATTTTTTGAAAAATTTACTGTAGAAAAGGCAATCCCTGGCGTATTTAAAATTTGCGACAGTAAAAAATTATTTTTTGAAAAATTTACTATAGAAAAGGCAATCCCTGGCGCAATTAAAATTTGCGACAGTAAAAAATTATTTTTTGCAAAATTTACTGTAGAAAAGGCAATCCCTGGCGCAATTAAAATTTGCGACAGTAAAAAATTATTTTTTGAATAATTTACTATAGAAAAGGCAATCCCTAGCGTAATTAAAATTTGCGACAGTAGAAAATTATTTTTTGAATAATTTACTATAAAAAAGGCAATCCCTGGCGCAATTAAAATTTGCGAAATTAAAAAATTATTTTTTGAATAATTTACTATAGAAAAGGCAATCCCTTGCGTAATTAAAATTTGCGACAGTAGAAAATTATTTTTTGAATAATTTACTATAGAAAAGGAAATCCCTGGCGCAGTTAAAATTTGCGACAATAAAAAATTATTTTTTGTATAATTTACTATAGAAATGCAATCCCTGGCGTAATTAAAATTTGCGACAGTAAAAAATTATTTTTTGAAAAATTTACTGTAGAAAAGGCAATCCCTGGCGCAGTTAAAATTTGCGACAGTAAAAAATTATTTTTGAAAAATTTACTGTAGAAAAGGCAATCCCTGGCGCAATTAAAATTTGCGACAGTAGAAAATTATTTTTTGAAAAATTTACTATAGAAAAGGCAATCCTGGCGCAGTTAAAATTTGGGACAGTAAAAAATTATTTTTTGAAAAATTTACTGTAGAAAAGGCAATCCCTGGCGTATTTAACATTTGCGACAGTAAAAAATTATTTTTTGAAAAATTTACTATAGAAAAGGCGTAATTAAAATTTGCGACAGTAAAAAATTATTTTTTGAGTAATTTACTATAGAAAAGGCAATCCCTAGCGTAATTAAAATTTGCGACAGTAGAAAATTATTTTTTGAATAATTTACTATAGAAAAGGAAATCCCTGGCGTATTTAAAATTTGCGACAGTAAAAAATTAATTTTTGAAAAAATTACTGTAGAAAAGGCAATCCCTGGCGTAATTAAAATTTGCGACAGTAAAAAATTATTTTTTGAGTAATTTACTATAGAAAAGGCAATCCCTAGCGTAATTAAAATTTGCGACAGTAGAAAATTATTTTTTGAATAATTTACTATAGAAAAGGCAATCCCTGGCGTATTTAAAATTTGCGACAGTAAAAAATTATTTTTTGAAAAATTTACTGTAGAAAAGGCAATCCCTGGCGCAATTAAAATTTGCGACAGTAAAAAATTATTTTTTGACAGATTTACTGTAGAAAAGGCAATCCCTGGCGCAATTAAAATTTGCGACAGTAAAAAATTATTATTTGAATAATTTACTGTAGAAAGGGCAATCCCTGGCGTATTTAAAATTTGTGACATTAAAGAATTATTTTGTGAAAAATTTACTATAGAAAAGGCAATCCCTGGCGTATTTAGAATTTGCGACAGTAAAAAATTAATTTGTGAAAAATTTACTATAGAAAAGGCAATCCCTGGCGTAGTTAAAATTTGCGACAGTAAAAATTTAATTTTTGAAAAATTTACTATAGAAAAGGCAATCCCGGGCGCAATTAAAATTTGCGATAGTAAAAAATTATTTTTTGAAAAATTTACTGTAGAAAAGGCAATCCCTGGCGCAATTAAAATTTGCGACAGTAGACAATTATTTTTTGAAAAATTTACTATAGAAAAGGCAATCCCTGGCCCAATTAAAATTTGCGACAGTAAAAAATTATTTTTTGAAAAATTTACTGTAGAAAAGGCAATCCCTGGCGTATTTAAAATTTGCGACAGCAAAAAATTATTTTTTGAAAAATTTACTATAGAAAAGGCAATCCCTGGCGTATTTAAAATTTGCGACAGTAAAAAATTATTTTTTGCAAAATTTACTATAGAAAATTCAATCCTTGCCGCAATTAAAATTTGCGACAGTAAAAAATTAATTTTTGAAAACTTTACTATAGAAAAGGCAATCCCTGGCGTATTTAAAAATTGCGACAGTAAAAAATTAATTTTTGAAAAATTTACTATAGAAAAGGCAATCCCTGGCGCAATTAAAATTTGCGACATTATAAAATTATTTTTTGAAAAATTTACTATAGAAAAGGCAATCCCTGGCGCAATTAAAATTTGCGACAGTATAAAATTAAATTTTGAAAAATTTAATATAGAAAAGGCAATCCCTGGCGCAATTAAAATTTGCGACAGTAAAAAATAATTTTTTGAAAAATTTACTATAGAAAAGGCAATCCCTGGCGCAATTAAAATTTGCGACAGTATAAAATTAAATTTTGAAAAATTTACTATAGAAAAGGCAATCCTTGGCATAATTAAAATTTGCGACAGTAAAAAATTATTTTTTGAAAAATTTACTATAGAAAAGGCAATCCTTGGCGTATTTAAAATTTGCGACAGTAAAAAATTAATTTGTGAAATATTTACTATAGAAAAGGCAATCTCTGGCGTATTTAAAATTTGCGACAGTAAAAAATTAATTTTTGAAAAATTTACTATAGAAAAGGCAATCCCTGGCGTAATTAAAATTTGCGACAGTAAAAAATTATTTTTTGAAAAATTTACTGTAGAAAAGGCAATCCCTGGCATATTTAAAATTTGCGACAGTAAAAAATTATTTTTTGAAAAATTTACTACAGAAAAGGCAATCCCTGGCGCAATTAAAATTTGCGACAGTAAAAAATTATTTTTTGCAAAATTTACTGTAGAAAAGGTAATCCCTGGCGCAATTAAAACTTGCGACAGTAAAAAATTATTTTTTGAATAATTTACTATAGAGAAGGCAATCCCTAGCGTAATTAAAATTTGCGACAGTAGAAAATTATTTTTTGAATAATTTACTATAGAAAAGGCAATCCCTGGCGCAATTAAAATTTGCGAAAGTAAAAAATTATTTTTTGAATAATTTACTATAGAAAAGGCAATCTCTGGCGTATTTAAAATTTGCGACAGTAAAAAATTAATTTTTGAAAAATTTACTGTAGAAAAGGCAATCCCTGGTGCAATTAAAATTTGCGACAGTAAAAAATTATTTTTTGACAGATTTACTGTAGAAAAGGCAATCCCTGGAGCAATTAAAATTTGCGACAGTAAAAAATTATTTTTTGAATAATTTACTATAGAAAAGGCAATCCCTGGCGTAATTAAAATTTGCGACAGTAAAAAATTATTTTTTGAAATATTTACTGTAGAAAAGGCAAACCCTGGCGTACTTAAAATTTGCGACATTAAAAAATTATTTTGTGAAAAATTTACTATAGAATAGGCAATCCCTGGCGTATTTAAAATTTGCGACAGTAAAAATTTAATTTTTGAAAAATTTACTATAGAAAAGGCAATCCCTGGCGCAATTAAAATTTGCGATAGTAAAAAATTATTTTTTGAAAAATTTACTGTAGAAAAGGCAATCCCTGGCGCAATTAAAATTTGCGACAGTAGATAATTATTTTTTGAAAAATTTACTATAGAAAAGGCAATCCCTGGCCCAATTAAAATTTGCGACAGTAAAAAATTATTTTTTGAAAAATTTACTGTAGAAAAGGCAATCCCTGGCGTATTTAAAATTTGCGACAGCAAAAAATTATTTTTTGAAAAATTTACTATAGAAAAGGCAATCCCTGGCGTATTTAAAATTTGCGACAGTAAAAAATTATTTTTTGCAAAATTTACTATAGAAAATTCAATCCTTGCCGCAATTAAAATTTGCGACAGTAAAAAATTAATTTTTGAAAACTTTACTATAGAAAAGGCAATCCCTGGCGTATTTAAAAATTGCGACAGTAAAAAATTAATTTTTGAAAAATTTACTTTAGAAAAGGCAATCCTTGGCGTATTTAAAATTTGCGACAGTAAAAAATTAATTTGTGAAATATTTACTATAGAAAAGGCAATCTCTGGCGTATTTAAAATTTGCGACAGTAAAAAATTAATTTTTGAAAAATTTACTATAGAAAAGGCAATCCCTGGCGTAATTAAAATTTGCGACAGTAAAAAATTATTTTTTGAAAAATTTACTGTAGAAAAGGCAATCCCTGGCATATTTAAAATTTGCGACAGTAAAAAATTATTTTTTGAAAAATTTACTACAGAAAAGGCAATCCCTGGCGCAATTAAAATTTGCGACAGTAAAAAATTATTTTTTGCAAAATTTACTGTAGAAAAGGTAATCCCTGGCGCAATTAAAACTTGCGACAGTAAAAAATTATTTTTTGAATAATTTACTATAGAGAAGGCAATCCCTAGCGTAATTAAAATTTGCGACAGTAGAAAATTATTTTTTGAATAATTTACTATAGAAAAGGCAATCCCTGGCGCAATTAAAATTTGCGAAAGTAAAAAATTATTTTTTGAATAATTTACTATAGAAAAGGCAATCTCTGGCGTATTTAAAATTTGCGACAGTAAAAAATTAATTTTTGAAAAATTTACTGTAGAAAAGGCAATCCCTGGTGCAATTAAAATTTGCGACAGTAAAAAATTATTTTTTGACAGATTTACTGTAGAAAAGGCAATCCCTGGAGCAATTAAAATTTGCGACAGTAAAAAATTATTTTTTGAATAATTTACTATAGAAAAGGCAATCCCTGGCGTAATTAAAATTTGCGACAGTAAAAAATTATTTTTTGAAATATTTACTGTAGAAAAGGCAATCCCTGGCGTACTTAAAATTTGCGACATTAAAAAATTATTTTGTGAAAAATTTACTATAGAATAGGCAATCCCTGGCGTATTTAAAATTTGCGACAGCAAAAATTAATTTGTGAAAAATTTACTATAGAAAAAGCAATCCCTGGCGTAATTAAAATTTGCGACAGTAAAAAATTAATTTTTGAAAAATTTACTATAGAAAAGGCAATCCCTGGCGCAATTAAAATTTGCGATAGTAAAAAATTATTTTTTGAAAAATTTACTGTAGAAAAGGCAATCCCTGGCGCAATTAAAATTTGCGACAGTAGAAAATTATTTTTTGAAAAATTTACTATAGAAAAGGCAATCCCTGGCGTATTTAAAATTTGCGACAGTAAAAAATTAATTTTTGTAAAATTTACTATAGAAAAGGCAGTCTCTGGCGCAATTAAAATTTGCGACAGTATAAAAGAATTTTTTGAAAAATTTACTATAGAAAAGGCAATCCCTGGCGCAATTAAAATTTGCGAAAGTATAAAATTAAATTTTGAAAAATTTAATATAGAAAAGGCAATCCCTGGCGCAATTAAAATTTGCGACAGTAAAAAATTATTTTTTGAATAATTTACTATAGAAAAGGCAATCCCTGGCGTAACTAAAATTTGCGACAGTAAAAAATTAGTTTTTGAAAAATTTACTGAAGAAAAGGCAATCCCTGGCGCAATTAAAATTTGCGACAGTAGAAAATTATTTTTTTGAAAAATTTACTATATAAAACGCAATCCCTGGCGCAATTAAAATTTGCGACAGTAAAAAATTATTTTTTGAAAAATTTACTATAGAAAAGGCAATCCCTGGCGCAATTAAAATTTGCGAAAGTAAAAAATTATTTTTTGAATAATTTACTATAGAAAAGGCAATCTCTGGCGTATTTAAAATTTGCGACAGTAAAAAATTAATTTTTGAAAAATTTACTGTAGAAAAGGCAATCCCTGGCGCAATTAAAATTTGCGACAGTAAAAAATTAATTTTTGAAAAATTTACTATAGAAAAGGCAATCCCTGGCGCAATTAAAATTTGCGATAGTAAAAAATTATTTTTTGAAAAATTTACTGTAGAAAAGGCAATCCCTGGCGCAATTAAAATTTGCGACAGTAGAAAATTATTTTTTGAAAAATTTACTATAGAAAAGGCAATCCCTGGCGTATTTAAAATTTGCGACAGTAAAAAATTAATTTTTGTAAAATTTACTATAGAAAAGGCAATCTCTGGCGCAATTAAAATTTGCGACAGTATAAAAGAATTTTTTGAAAAATTTACTATAGAAAAGGCAATCCCTGGCGCAATTAAAATTTGCGAAAGTATAAAATTAAATTTTGAAAAATTTAATATAGAAAAGGCAATCCCTGGCGCAATTAAAATTTGCGACAGTAAAAAATTATTTTTTGAATAATTTACTATAGAAAAGGCAATCCCTGGCGTAACTAAAATTTGCGACAGTAAAAAATTAGTTTTTGAAAAATTTACTGAAGAAAAGGCAATCCCTGGCGCAATTAAAATTTGCGACAGTAGAAAATTATTTTTTTGAAAAATTTACTATATAAAACGCAATCCCTGGCGCAATTAAAATTTGCGACAGTAAAAAATTATTTTTTGAAAAATTTACTATAGAAAAGGCAATCCCTGGCGCAATTAAAATTTGCGACAGTAAAAAATTATTTTTTGAAAAATTTACTGTAGAAAAGGCAATCCCTTGCGCAATTAAATTTTGCGACAGTAAAAAATTATTTTTTGAAAAACTTACTATAGAAAAGGCAATCCCTGGCGCAATTAAAATTTGCGACAGTAAAAAATTAATTTGTGAAAAATTTACTATAGAAATGGCAATCCCTGACGCAATTAAAATTTGCGACAGTAAAAAATTATTTTTTGAATAATTTACTATAGAAAAGGCAATCCCTGGCGTAATTTAAATTTGCGACAGTAAAAAATTCTTTTTTGAAAAATTTACTGTAGAAAGGGCAATCCCTGGCGTATTTAAAATTTGCGACATTAAAGAATTATTTTGTGAAAAATTTACTATAGAAAAGGCAATCCCTGGCGTATTTAGAATTTGCGACAGTAAAAAATTAATTTGTGAAAAATTTACTATAGAAAAGGCAATCCCTGGCGTAATTAAAATTTGCGACAGTAAAAATTTAATTTTTGAAAAATTTACTATAGAAAAGGCAATTCCTGGCGCAATTAAAATTTGCGATAGTAAAAAATTATTTTTTGAAAAATTTACTGTAGAAAAGGCAATCCCTGGCGCAATTAAAATTTGCGACAGTAGACAATTATTTTTTGAAAAATTTACTATAGAAAAGGCAATCCCTGGCCCAATTAAAATTTGCGACAGTAAAAAATTATTTTTTGAAAAATTTACTGTAGAAAAGGCAATCCCTGGCGTATTTAAAATTTGCGACAGTAAAAAATTATTTTTTGAAAAATTTACTATAGAAAAGGCAATCCCTGGCGTATTTAAAATTTGCGACAGTAAAAAATTATTTTTTGCAAAATTTACTATAGAAAATTCAATCCTTGCCGCAATTAAAATTTGCGACAGTAAAAAATTAATTTTTGAAAACTTTACTATAGAAAAGGCAATCCCTGGCGTATTTAAAAATTGCGACAGTAAAAAATTAATTTTTGAAAAATTTACTATAGAAAAGGCAATCCCTGGCGCAATTAAAATTTGCGACATTATAAAATTATTTTTTGAAAAATTTACTATAGAAAAGGCAATCCCAGTCGCAATTAAAATTTGCGACAGTATAAAATTAAATTTTGAAAAATTTAATATAGAAAAGGCAATCCCTGGCGCAATTAAAATTTGCGACAGTAAAAAATAATTTTTTGAAAAATTTACTATAGAAAAGGCAATCCCTGGCGTAATTAAAATTTGCGACAGTAATAAATTAATTTTTGAAAAATTTACTATAGAAAAGGCAATCCCTGGCGCAATTAAAATTTGCGACAGTATAAAATTAAATTTTGAAAAATTTACTATAGAAAAGGCAATCCTTGGCATAATTAAAATTTGCGACAGTAAAAAATTATTTTTTGAAAAATTTACTATAGAAAAGGCAATCCTTGGCGTATTTAAAATTTGCGACAGTAAAAAATTAATTTGTGAAATATTTACTATAGAAAAGGCAATCTCTGGCGTATTTAAAATTTGCGACAGTAAAAAATTAATTTTTGAAAAATTTACTATAGAAAAGGCAATCCCTGGCGTAATTAAAATTTGCGACAGTAAAAAATTATTTTTTGAAAAATTTACTGTAGAAATGGCAATCCCTGGCATATTTAAAATTTGCGACAGTAAAAAATTATTTTTTGAAAAATTTACTACAGAAAAGGCAATCCCTGGCGCAATTAAAATTTGCGACAGTAAAAAATTATTTTTTGCAAAATTTACTGTAGAAAAGGCAATCCCTGGCGCAATTAAAACTTGCGACAGTAAAAAATTATTTTTTGAATAATTTACTATAGAGAAGGCAATCCCTAGCGTAATTAAAATTTGCGACAGTAGAAAATTATTTTTTGAATAATTTACTATAGAAAAGGCAATCCCTGGCGCAATTAAAATTTGCGAAAGTAAAAAACTATTTTTTGAATAATTTACTATAGAAAAGGCAATCCCTGGCGCAGTTAAAATTTGCGACAGTAAGAAATTATTTTTTGTATAATTTACTATAGAAAAGGCAATCCCTGGCGTAATTAAAATTGCGACAGTAAAAAATTATTTTTTGAAAAATTTACTGTAGAAAAGGCAATCCCTGGCGCAATTAAAATTTGCGACAGTAGATAATTATTTTTTGAAAAATTTACTATATAAAAGGCAATTCCTGGCGCAATTAAAATTTGCGACAGTAAAAAATTATTTTTTGTAAAAATTTACTATAGAAAAGGCAATCCCTGGCGCAATTAAAATTTGCGACAGTAAAAAATTATTTTTTGAAAAATTTACTATAGAAAAGGCAATCCCTTGCGCAATTAAATTTTGCGACAGTAAAAAATTATTTTTTGAAAAACTTACTATAGAAAAGGCAATCCCTGGCGCAATTAAAATTTGCGACAGTAAAAAATTAATTTGTGAAAAATTTACTATAGAAATGGCAATCCCTGACGCAATTAAAATTTGCGACAGTAAAAAATTATTTTTTGAATAATTTACTATAGAAAAGGCAATCCCTGGCGTAATTAAAATTTGCGACAGTAAAAAATTCTTTTTTGAAAAATTTACTGTAGAAAGGGCAATCCCTGGCGTATTTAAAATTTGCGACATTAAAGAATTATTTTGTGAAAAATTTACTATAGAAAAGGCAATCCCTGGCGTATTTAGAATTTGCGACAGTAAAAAATTAATTTGTGAAAAATTTACTATAGAAAAGGCAATCCCTGGCGTAATTAAAATTTGCGACAGTAAAAATTTAATTTTTGAAAAGGCAATCCCTGGCGCAATTAAAATTTGCGATAGTAAAAAATTATTTTTTGAAAAATTTACTGTAGAAAAGGCAATCCCTGGCGCAATTAAAATTTGCGACAGTAGACAATTATTTTTTGAAAAATTTACTATAGAAAAGGCAATCCCTGGCCCAATTAAAATTTGCGACAGTAAAAAATTATTTTTTGAAAAATTTACTGTAGAAAAGGCAATCCCTGGCGTATTTAAAATTTGCGACAGTAAAAAATTATTTTTTGAAAAATTTACTATAGAAAAGGCAATCCCTGGCGTATTTAAAATTTGCGACAGTAAAAAATTATTTTTTGCAAAATTTACTATAGAAAATTCAATCTTTGCCGCAATTAAAATTTGCGACAGTAAAAAATTAATTTTTGAAAACTTTACTATAGAAAAGGCAATCCCTGGCGTATTTAAAAATTGCGACAGTAAAAAATTAATTTTTGAAAAATTTACTATAGAAAAGGCAATCCCTGGCGCAATTAAAATTTGCGACATTATAAAATTATTTTTTGAAAAATTTACTATAGAAAAGGCAATCCCAGGCGCAATTAAAATTTGCGACAGTATAAAATTAAATTTTGAAAAATTTAATATAGAAAAGGCAATCCCTGGCGCAATTAAAATTTGCGACAGTAAAAAATAATTTTTTGAAAAATTTACTATAGAAAAGGCAATCCCTGGCGTAATTAAAATTTGCGACAGTAAAAAATTAATTTTTGAAAAATTTACTATAGAAAAGGCAATCCCTGGCGCAATTAAAATTTGCGACAGTATAAAATTAAATTTTGAAAAATTTACTATAGAAAAGGCAATCCTTGGCATAATTAAAATTTGCGACAGTAAAAAATTATTTTTTGAAAAATTTACTATAGAAAAGGCAATCCTTGGCGTATTTAAAATTTGCGACAGTAAAAAATTAATTTGTGAAATATTTACTATAGAAAAGGCAATCTCTGGCGTATTTAAAATTTGCGACAGTAAAAAATTAATTTTTGAAAAATTTACTATAGAAAAGGCAATCCCTGGCGTAATTAAAATTTGCGACAGTAAAAAATTATTTTTTGAAAAATTTACTGTAGAAATGGCAATCCCTGGCATATTTAAAATTTGCGACAGTAAAAAATTATTTTTTGAAAAATTTACTACAGAAAAGGCAATCCCTGGCGCAATTAAAATTTGCGACAGTAAAAAATTATTTTTTGCAAAATTTACTGTAGAAAAGGCAATCCCTGGCGCAATTAAAACTTGCGACAGTAAAAAATTATTTTTTGAATAATTTACTATAGAGAAGGCAATCCCTAGCGTAATTAAAATTTGCGACAGTAGAAAATTATTTTTTGAATAATTTACTATAGAAAAGGCAATCCCTGGCGCAATTAAAATTTGCGAAAGTAAAAAATTATTTTTTGAATAATTTACTATAGAAAAGGCAATCCCTGGCGCAGTTAAAATTTGCGACAGTAAGAAATTATTTTTTGTATAATTTACTATAGAAAAGGCAATCCCTGGCGTAATTAAAATTGCGACAGTAAAAAATTATTTTTTGAAAAATTTACTGTAGAAAAGGCAATCCCTGGCGCAATTAAAATTTGCGACAGTAGATAATTATTTTTTGAAAAATTTACTATATAAAAGGCAATTCCTGGCGCAATTAAAATTTGCGACAGTAAAAAATTATTTTTTGTAAAAATTTACTATAGAAAAGGCAATCCCTGGCGCAATTAAAATTTGCGACAGTAAAAAATTATTTTTTGAAAAATTTACTGTAGAAAAGGCAATCCCTTGCGCAATTAAATTTTGCGACAGTAAAAAATTATTTTTTGAAAAACTTACTATAGAAAAGGCAATCCCTGGCGCAATTAAAATTTGCAACAGTAAAAAATTAATTTGTGAAAAATTTACTATAGAAAAGGCAATCCCTGGCGCAATTAAAACTTGCGACAGTAAAAAATTATTTTTTGAAAAATTTACTGTAGAAAAGGCAATCCCTGGCGCAATTAAAATTTGCGAAAGTAGAAAATTATATTTTGAAAAATTTACTGTAGAAAAGGCAATCCCTGGCGTATTTAAAATTTGCAACAGTAGAAAATTATTTTTTGAAAAATTTACTATAGAAAAGGCAATCCCTGGCGTATTTAAAATTTGCGACAGTAAAAAATTATTTTTTGAAAAATTTACTATAGAAAAGGCAATCCTTGGCGTATTTAAAATTTGCGACAGTAAAAAATTATTTTTTGCAAAATTTACTATAGAATATTCAATCCCTGCCCCAATTAAAATTTGCCACAGTAAAAAATTAATTTTTGAAAACTTTACTATAGAAAAGTCAATCCCTGGCGTATTTAAAATTTGCGACAGTAAAAAATTAATTTTTGAAAAATTTACTATAGAAAAGGCAATCTCTGGCGCAATTAAAATTTGCGACAGTATAAAAGAATTTTTTGAAAAATTTACTATAGAAAAGGCAATCCTGGCGCAATTAAAATTTGCGACAGTATAAAATTAAATTATGAAAAATTTAATATAGAAAAGGCAATCCCTGGCGCAATTAAAATTTGCGACAGTAAAAAATCATTTTTTGAAAAATTTACTGTAGAAAAGGCAATCCCTTGCGCAATTAAAATTTGCGACAGTATAAAATTAAATTTTGAAAAATTTACTATAGAAAAGGCAATCCTTGGCATAATTAAAATTTGCGACAGTAAAAAAATATTTTTTGAAAAATTTACTATAGAAAAGGCAATCCCTGGCGTATTTAAAATTTGCGACAGTAAAAAATTAATTTGTGAAATATTTACTATAGAAAAGGCAATCTCTGGCGTATTTAAAATTTGCGACAGTAAAAAATTAATTTTTGAAAAATTCACTATAGAAAAGGCAATCCCTGGCGTAATTAAAATTTGCGACAGTAAAAAATTATTTTTTGAAAAATTTACTGTAGAAAAGGCAATCCCTGGCATATTTAAAATTTGCGACAGTAAAAAATTATTTATTGAAAAATTTACTACAGAAAAGGCAATCCCTGGCGCAATTAAAATTTGCGACAGTAAAAAATTATTTTTTGCAAAATGTACTGTAGAAAAGGCAATCCCTGGCGCAATTAAAACTTGCGACAGTAAAAAATTACTTTTTGAATAATTTACTATAGAGAAGGCAATCCCTAGCGTAATTAAAATTTGCGACAGTAGAAAATTATTTTTTGAATAATTTACTGTAGAAATGGCAATCCCTGGCATATCTAAAATTTGCGACAGTAAAAAATTATTTTTTGAAAAATTTACTATAGAAAAGGCAATCCCTGGCGCAATTAAAATTTGCGACAGTAAAAAATTATTTTTTGCAAAATTTACTGTAGAAAAGGCAATCCCTGGCGCAATTAAAACTTGCGACAGTAAAAAATTATTTTTTGAATAATTTACTATAGAGAAGGCAATCCCTAGCGTAATTAAAATTTGCGACAGTAGAAAATTATTTTTTGAATAATTTACTATAGAAAAGGCAATCCCTGGCGCAATTAAAATTTGCGAAAGTAAAAAATTATTTTTTGAATAATTTACTATAGAAAAGGCAATCCCTGGCGCAGTTAAAATTTGCGACAGTAAGAAATTATTTTTTGTATAATTTACTATAGAAAAGGCAATTCCTGGCGCAATTAAAATTTGCGACAGTAAAAAATTATTTTTTGTAAAAATTTACTATAGAAAAGGCAATCCCTGGCGCAATTAAAATTTGCGATAGTAAAAAATTATTTTTCGAAAAATTTACTGTAGAAAAGGCAATCCCTGGCGCAATTAAAATTTGCGACAGTAGAAAATTATTTTTTGAAAAATTTACTATAGAAAAGGCAATCCCTGGCGCAATTAAAATTTCCGACAGTAAAAAATTATTTTTCGAAAAATTTACTATAGAAAAGGCAATCCCTGGCGTATTTAAAATTTGCGACAGTAAAAAATTATTTTTTGAAAAATTTACTATAGAAAAGGCAATCCTTGGCGTATTTAAAATTTGCGACAGTAAAAAATTATTTTTTGCAAAATTTACTATAGAAAATTCAATCCCTGCCCCAATTAAAATTTGCCACAGTAAAAAATTAATTTTTGAAAAATTTACTATAGAAAAGTCAATCCCTGGCGTATTTAAAATTTGCGACAGTAAAAAATTAATTTTTGAAAAATTTACTATAGAAAAGGCAATTTCTGGCGCAATTAAAATTTGCGACAGTATAAAAGAATTTTTTGAAAAATTTACTATAGAAAAGGCAATCCTGGCGCAATTAAAATTTGCGACAGTATAAAATTAAATTTTGAAAAATTTAATATAGAAAAGGCAATCCCTGGCGCAATTAAAATTTGCGACATTAAAAAATCATTTTTTGAAAAATTTACTGTAGAAAAGGCAATCCCTTGCGCAATTAAATTTTGCGACAGTAAAAAATTATTTTTTGAAAAACTTACTATAGAAAATACAATCCCTGCCGCAATTAAAATTTGCCACAGTAAAAAATTAATTTTTGAAAACTTTACTATAGAAAAGTCAATCCCTGGCGTATTTAAAATTTGCGACAGTAAAAAATTAATTTTTGAAAAATTTACTATAGAAAAGGCAATCTCTGGCGCAATTAAAATTTGCGACAGTATAAAAGAATTTTTTGAAAAATTTACTATAGAAAAGGCAATCCCTGGCGCAATTAAAATTTGCGACAGTATAAAATTAAATTTTGAAAAATTTACTATAGAAAAGGCAATCCTTGGCATAATTAAAATTTGCGACAGTAAAAAATTATTTTTTGAAAAATTTACTATAGAAAAGGCAATCCCTGGCGTATTTAAAATTTGCGACAGTAAAAAATTAATTTGTGAAATATTTACTATAGAAAAGGCAATCTCTGGCGCATTTAAAATTTGCGACAGTAAAAAATTAATTTTTGAAAAATTCACTATAGAAAAGGCAATCCCTGGCGTAATTAAAATTTGCGACAGTAAAAAATTATTTTTTGAAAAATTTACTGTAGAAAAGGCAATCCCTGGCATATTTAAAATTTGCGACAGTAAAAAATTATTTTTTGAAAAATTTACTACAGAAAAGGCAATCCCTGGCGCAATTAAAATTAGCGACAGTAAAAAATTATTTTTTGCAAAATTTACTGTAGAAAAGGCAATCCCTGGCGCAATTAAAACTTGCGACAGTAAAAAATTATTTTTTGAATAATTTACTATAGAGAAGGCAATCCCTAGCGTAATTAAAATTTGCGACAGTAGAAAATTATTTTTTGAATAATTTACTATAGAAAAGGCAATCCCTGGCGCAATTAAAATTTGCGAAAGTAAAAAATTATTTTTTGAATAATTTACTATAGAAAAGGCAATCCCTGGCGCAGTTAAAATTTGCGACAGTAAAAAATTATTTTTTGTATAATTTACTATAGAAAAGGCAATCCCTGGCGTAATTAAAATTTGCGACAGTAAAAAATTATTTTTTGAAAAATTTACTGTAGAAAAGGCAATCCCTGGCGCAATTAAAATTTGCGACAGTAGATAATTATTTTTTGAAAAATTTACTATATAAAAGGCAATTCCTGGCGCAATTAAAATTTGCGACAGTAAAAAATTATTTTTTGTAAAAATTTACTATAGAAAAGGCAATCCCTGGTGCAATTAAAATTTGCGACAGTAAAAAATTATTTTTTGAAAAATTTACTGTAGAAAAGGCAATCCCTTGCGCAATTAAATTTTGCGACAGTAAAAAATTATTTTTTGAAAAACTTACTATAGAAAAGGCAATCCCTGGCGCAATTAAAATTTGCGACAGTAAAAAATTAATTTGTGAAAAATTTACTATAGAAAAGGCAATCCCTGGCGCAATTAAAATTTGCGAAAGTAGAAAATTATATTTTGAAAAATTTACTGTAGAAAAGGCAATCCCTGGCGTATTTAAAATTTGCGACAGTAAAAAATTATTTTTTGAATAATTTACTATAGAAAAGGCAATCCCTGGCGTAATTAAAATTTGCGACAGTAAAAAATTATTTTTTGAAAAATTTACTATAGAACAGGCAATCCCTGGCGTAATCAAAATTTTCGACAGTAAAAGTTATTTTTTGAAAAATTTACTGTAGAAAAGGCAATCCCTGGCGTATTTAAAATTTGCGACATTAAAAAATTATTTTGTGAAAAATTTACTATAGAATAGGCAATCCCTGGCGTATTTAAAATTTGCGACAGCAAAAATTAATTTGTGAAAAATTTACTATAGAAAAAGAATCCCTGGCGTAATTAAAATTTGCGACAGTAAAAAATTAATTTTTGAAAAATTTACTATAAAAAAGGCAATCCCTGGCGCAATTAAAATTTCCGACAGTAAAAAATTATTTTTTGAAAAATTTTCTGTAGAAAAGGCAATCCCTGGCGTATTTAAAATTTGCGACAGTAAAAAATTATTTTTTGAAAAATTTACTATAGAAAAGGCAATCCTTGGCGTATTTAAAATTTGCGGCAGTAAAAAATTATTTTTTGCAAAATTTACTATAGAAAATTCAATCCCTGCCGCAATTAAAATTTGCCACAGTAAAAAATTAATTTTTGAAAACTTTACTATAGAAAAGTCAATCCCTGGCGTATTTAAAATTTGCGACAGTAAAAAATTAATTTTTGAAAAATTTACTATAGAAAAGGCAATCTCTGGCGAAATTAGAATTTGCGACAGTATAAAAGAATTTTTTGAAAAATTTACTATAGAAAAGGCAATCCCTGGCGCAATTAAAATTTGCGACAGTATAAAATTAAATTTTGAAAAATTTAATATAGAAAAGGCAATCCCTGGCGCAATTAAAATTTGCGACAGTAAAAAATTATTTTTTGAAAAATTTACTATAGAAAAGGCAATCCCTGGCGTAATTAAAATTTGCGACAGTAAAAAATTATTTTTTGCAAAATTTACTATAGAAAAGGCAATCCCTGGCGTATTTAAAATTTGCGACAGTAAAAAATTATTTTTTGAAAAATTTACTATAGAAAAGGCAATCCCTGGCGTAATTAAAATTTGCGACAGTAGAAAATAATTTTTTGAATAATTTACTATAGAAAAGGAAATCCCTGGCGCAGTTAAAATTTGCGACAGTAAAAAATTATTTTTTGAATAATTTACTATAGAAAAGGCAATCCCTGGCGTAATTAAAATTTGCGACAGTAAAAAATTAGTTTCTGAAAAATTTACTGTAGAAAAGGTAATCATTGGCGCAATTAAAATTTGCGACAGTAGAAAATTATTTTTTTGAAAAATTTACCATATAAAACGCAATCCCTGGCGCAATTAAAATTTGCGAGAGTAAAAAATTATTTTTTGAAAAATTTACTTTAGAAAAGGCAATCCCTGGCGCAATTAAAATTTGCGACAGTAAAAAATTATTATTTTTTGAAAAATTTACTGTAGAAAAGGCAATCCCTTGCGCAATTAAATTTTGCGACAGTAAAAAATTATTTTTTGAAAAACTTACTATAGAAAAGGCAATCCCTGGCGCAATTAAAATTTTGCGACAGTAAAAAATTAATTTGTGAAAAATTTACTATAGAAAAGGCAATCCCTGACGCAATTAAAATTTGCGACAGTAAAAAATTATTTTTTGAATAATTTACTATAGAAAAGGCAATCCCTGGCGTAATTAAAATTTGCGACAGTAAAAAATTCTTTTTTGAAAAATTTACTGTAGAAAAGGCAATCCCTGGCGTATTTAAAATTTGCGACATTAAAAAATTATTTTGTGAAAAATTTACTATAGAAAAGGCAATCCCTGGCGTATTTAAAATTTGCGACAGTAAAAAATTAATTTGTGAAAAATTTACTATAGAAAAGGCAATCCCTGGCGTAATTAAAATTTGCGACAGTAAAAAATTAATTTTTGAAAAATTTACTATAGAAAAGGCAATCCCTGGCGCAATTAAAATTTGCGATAGTAAAAAATTATTTTTTGAAAAATTTACTGTAGAAAAGGCAATCCCTGGCGCAATTAAAATTTGCGACAGTAGAAAATTATTTTTTGAAAAATTTACTATAGAAAAGGCAATCCCTGGCGCAATTAAAATATGCGACGGTAAAAAATTATTTTTTGAAAAATTTACTGTAGAAAAGGCAATCCCTGGCGTATTTAAAATTTGCGACAGTAAAAAATTATTTTTTGAAAAATTTACTATAGAAAAGGCAATCCCTGGCGTATTTAAAATTTGCGACAGTAAAAAATTATTTTTTGCAAAATTTACTATAGAAAATTCAATCCTTGCCGCAATTAAAATTTGCGACAGTAAAAAAATAATTTTTGAAAACTTTACTATAGAAAAGGTAATCCCTGGCGTATTTAAAATTTGCGACAGTAAAAAATTAATTTTTGAAAAATTTACTATAGAAAAGGCAATCCCTGGCGCAATTAAAATTTGCGACAGTATAAAATTATTTTTTGAAAAATTTACTATAGAAAAGGCAATCCCTGGCGCAATTAAAATTTGCGACAGTATAAAATTAAATTTTGAAAAATTTAATATAGAAAAGGCAATCCCTGGCGCAATCAAAATTTGCGACAGTAAAAAATAATTTTTTGAAAAATTTACTATAGAAAAGGCAATCCCTGGCGTAATTAAAATTTGTGACAGTAAAAAATTAATTTTTGAAAAATTTACTATAGAAAAGGCAATCCCTGGCGCAATTAAAATTTGCGACAGTATAAAATTAAATTTTGAAAAATTTACTATAGAAAAGGCAATCCCTGGCATAATTAAAATTTGCGACAGTAAAAAATTATTTTTTGAAAAATTTACTATAGAAAATGCATCCCTGGCGAATTTAAAATTTGCGACAGTAAAAAATTAATTTGTGAAATATTTACTATAGAAAAGGCAATCCCTGGCGTATTTACAATTTGCGACATTAAAAACTTAATTTTTGAAAAATTTACTATAGAAAAGGCAATCCCTGGCGTAATTAAAATTTGCGACAGTAAAAAATTATTTTTTGAAAAATTTTCTGTAGAAAATTCAATCCTTGCCGCAATTAAAATTTGCGACAGTAAAAAATTAATTTTTGAAAACTTTACTATAGAAAAGGCAATCCCTGGCGTATTTAAAATTTGCGACAGTAAAAAATTAATTTTGAAAAATTTACTATAGAAAAGGCAATCCCTGGCGCAATTAAAATTTGCGACAGTATAAAATTATTTTTTGAAAAATTTACTATAGAAAAGGCAATCCCTGGCGCAATTAAAATTTGCGACAGTATAAAATTAAATTTGAAAAATTTAATATAGAAAAGGCAATCCCTGGCGGAATTAAAATTTGCGACAGTAAAAAATAATTTTTTGAAAATTTACTATAGAAAAGGCAATCCCTGGCGTAATTAAAATTTGCGACAGTAAAAAATTAATTTTTGAAAATTTACTATAGAAAAGGCAATCCCTGGCGCAATTAAAATTTGCGACAGTATAAAATTAAATTTTGAAAAATTTACTATAGAAAAGGTAATCCCTGGCATAATTAAAATTTGCGACAGTAAAAAATTATTTTTTGAAAAATTTACTATAGAAAATGCAATCCCTGGCGAATTTAAAATTTGCGACAGTAAAAAAATTAATTTGTGAAATATTTACTATAGAAAAGGCAATCCCTGGCGTATTTAAAATTTGCGACAGCAAAAAATTAATTTTTGAAAAATTTACTATAGAAAAGGCAATCCCTGGCGTAATTAAAATTTGCGACAGTAAAAAATTATTTTTTGAAAAATTTACTGTAGAAAAGGCAATCCCTGGCGTATTTAAAATTTGCGACAGTAAAAAAATATATTTTTTGAAAAATTTACTATAGAAAAGGCAATCCCTGGCGCAATTAAAATTTGCGACAGTAAAAAATTATTTTTTGCAAAATTTACTGTAGAAAAGGCAATCCCTGGCGCAATTAAAACTTGCGACAGTAAAAAATTATTTTTTGAATAATTTACTATAGAGAAGGCAATCCCTAGCGTAATTAAAATTTGCGACAGTAGAAAATTATTTTTTGAATAATTTACTATAGAAAAGGCAATTCCTGGCGCAATTAAAATTTGCAAAAGTAAAAAATTATTTTTTGAATAATTTACTATAGAAAAGGAAATCCCTGGCGCAGTTAAAATTTGCGACAGTAAAAAATTATTTTTTGTATAATTTACTAAAGAAAAGGCAATCCCTGGAGTAATTAAAATTTGCGACAGTAAAAAATTATTTTTTGAAAAATTTACTGTAGAAAAGGCAATCCCTGGCGCAATTAAAATTTGCGACAGTAGATAATTATTTTTTGAAAAATTTACTATATAAAAGGCAATTCCTGGCGCAATTAAAATTTGCGACAGTAAAAAATTATTTTTTGTAAAAATTGACTATAGAAAAGGTAATCCCTGTCGCAATTAAAATTTGCGACAGTAAAAAATTATTTTTTTAAAAATTTACTGTAGAAAAGGCAATCCCTTGCGCAATTAAATTTTGCGACAGTAAAAAATTATTTTTTGAAAAACTTACTATAGAAAAGGCAATCCCTGGCATAATTAAAATTTGCGATAGTAAAAAATTATTTTTTGAAAAATTTACTATAGAAAAGGCAATCCCTGGCGTAATTAAAATTTGCGACAGTAAAAAATTATTTTTTGCAAAATTTACTATAGTAAAGGCAATCCCTGGCGTATTTAAAATTTGCGACAGTAAAAAATTATTTTTTGAAAAATTTACTATAGAAAAGGCAATCCCTGGCGTAATTAAAATTTGCGACAGTAGAAAATAATTTTTTGAATAATTTACTATAGAAAAGGAAATCCCTGGCGCAGTTAAAATTTGCGACAGTAAAAAATTATTTTTTGAATAATTTACTATAGAAAAGGCAATCCCTGGCGTAATTAAAATTTGCGACAGTAAAAAATTAGTTTCTGAAAAATTTACTGTAGAAAAGGTAATCCCTGACGCAATTAAAATTTGCGACAGTAGAAAATTATTTTTTTGAAAAATTTACTATATAAAACGCAATCCCTGGCGCAATTAAAATTTGCGAGAGTAAAAAATTATTTTTTGAAAAATTTACTATAGAAAAGGCAATCCCTGGCGCAATTAAAATTTGCGACAGTAAAAAATTATTTTTTGAAAAATTTACTGTAGAAAAGGCAATCCCTTGCGCAATTAAATTTTGCGACAGTAAAAAATTATTTTTTGAAAAACTTACTATAGAAAAGGCAATCCCTGGCGCAATTAAAATTTGCGACAGTAAAAAATTAATTTGTGAAAAATTTACTATAGAAAAGGCAATCCCTGACGCAATTAAAATTTGCGACAGTAAAAAATTATTTTTTGAATAATTTACTATAGAAAAGGCAATCCCTGGCGTAATTAAAATTTGCGACAGTAAAAAATTCTTTTTTGAAAAATTTACTGTAGAAAAGGCAATCCCTGGCGTATTTAAAATTTGCGACATTAAAAAATTATTTTGTGAAAAATTTACTATAGAAAAGGCAATCCCTGGCGTATTTAAAATTTGCGACAGTAAAAAATTGATTTGTGAAAAATTTACTATAGAAAAGGCAATCCCTGGCGTAATTAAAATTTGCGACAGTAAAAAATTAATTTTTGAAAAATTTACTATAGAAAAGGCAATCCCTGGCGCAATTAAAATTTGCGATAGTAAACAATTATTTTTTGAAAAATTTACTGTAGAAAAGGCAATACCTGGCGCAATTAAAATTTGCGACAGTAGAAAATTATTTTTTGAAAAATTTACTATAGAAAAGGCAATCCCTGGCGCAATTAAAATATGCGACAGTAAAAAATTATTTTTTGAAAAATTTACTGTAGAAAAGGCAATCCCTGGCGTATTTAAAATTTGCGACAGTAAAAAATTATTTTTTGAAAAATTTACTATAGAAAAGGCAATCCCTGGCGTATTTAAAATTTGCGACAGTAAAAAATTATTTTTTGCAAAATTTACTATAGAAAATTCAATCCTTGCCGCAATTAAAATTTGCGACAGTAAAAAATTAATTTTTGAAAACTTTACTATAGAAAAGGTAATCCCTGGCGTATTTAAAATTTGCGACAGTAAAAAATTAATTTTTGAAAAATTTACTATAGAAAAGGCAATCCCTGGCGCAATTAAAATTTGCGACAGTATAAAATTATTTTTTGAAAAATTTACTATAGAAAAGGCAATCCCTGGCGCAATTAAAATTTGCGACAGTATAAAATTAAATTTTGAAAAATTTAATATAGAAAAGGCAATCCCTGGCGCAATTAAAATTTGCGACAGTAAAAAATAATTTTTTGAAAAATTTACTATAGAAAAGGCAATCCCTGGCGTAATTAAAATTTGTGACAGTAAAAAATTAATTTTTGAAAAATTTACTATAGAAAAGGCAATCCCTGGCGCAATTAAAATTTGCGACAGTATAAAATTAAATTTTGAAAAATTTACTATAGAAAAGGCAATCCCTGGCATAATTAAAATTTGCGACAGTAAAAAATTATTTTTTGAAAAATTTACTATAGAAAATGCAATCCCTGGCGAATTTAAAATTTGCGACAGTAAAAAATTAATTTGTGAAATATTTACTATAGAAAAGGCAATCCCTGGCGTATTTACAATTTGCGACATTAAAAACTTAATTTTTGAAAAATTTACTATAGAAAAGGCAATCCCTGGCGTAATTAAAATTTGCGACAGTAAAAAATTATTTTTTGAAAAATTTACTGTAGAAAATTCAATCCTTGCCGCAATTAAAATTTGCGACAGTAAAAAATTAATTTTTGAAAACTTTACTATAGAAAAGGCAATCCCTGGCGTATTTAAAATTTGCGACAGTAAAAAATTAATTTTTGAAAAATTTACTATAGAAAAGGCAATCCCTGGCGCAATTAAAATTTGCGACAGTATAAAATTATTTTTTGAAAAATTTACTATAGAAAAGGCAATCCCTGGCGCAATTAAAATTTGCGACAGTATAAAATTAAATTTTGAAAAATTTAATATAGAAAAGGCAATCCCTGGCGCAATTAAAATTTGCGACAGTAAAAAATAATTTTTTGAAAAATTTACTATAGAAAAGGCAATCCCTGGCGTAATTAAAATTTGCGACAGTAAAAAATTAATTTTTGAAAAATTTACTATAGAAAAGGCAATCCCTGGCGCAATTAAAATTTGCGACAGTATAAAATTAAATTTTGAAAAATTTACTATAGAAAAGGTAATCCCTGGCATAATTAAAATTTGCGACAGTAAAAAATTATTTTTTGAAAAATTTACTATAGAAAATGCAATCCCTGGCGAATTTAAAATTTGCGACAGTAAAAAAATTAATTTGTGAAATATTTACTATAGAAAAGGCAATCCCTGGCGTATTTAAAATTTGCGACAGTAAAAAATTAATTTTTGAAAAATTTACTATAGAAAAGGCAATCCCTGGCGTAATTAAAATTTGCGACAGTAAAAAATTATTTTTTGAAAAATTTACTGTAGAAAAGGCAATCCCTGGCGTATTTAAAATTTGCGACAGTAAAAAAATATATTTTTTGAAAAATTTACTATAGAAAAGGCAATCCCTGGCGCAATTAAAATTTGCGACAGTAAAAAATTATTTTTTGCAAAATTTACTGTAGAAAAGGCAATCCCTGGTGCAATTAAAACTTGCGACAGTAAAAAATTATTTTTTGAATAATTTACTATAGAGAAGGCAATCCCTAGCGTAATTAAAATTTGCGACAGTAGAAAATTATTTTTTGAATAATTTGCTATAGAAAAGGCAATTCCTGGCGCAATTAAAATTTGCAAAAGTAAAAAATTATTTTTTGAATAATTTACTATAGAAAAGGAAATCCCTGGCGCAGTTAAAATTTGCGACAGTAAAAAATTATTTTTTGTATAATTTACTAAAGAAAAGGCAATCCCTGGAGTAATTAAAATTTGCGACAGTAAAAAATTATTTTTTGAAAAATTTACTGTAGAAAAGGCAATCCCTGGCGCAATTAAAATTTGCGACAGTAGATAATTATTTTTTGAAAAATTTACTATATAAAAGGCAATTCCTGGCGCAATTAAAATTTACGACAGTAAAAAATTATTTTTTGTAAAAATTTACTATAGAAAAGGTAATCCCTGGCGCAATTAAAATTTGCGACAGTAAAAAATTATTTTTTGAAAAACTTACTATAGAAAAGGCAATCCCTGGCATAATTAAAATTTGCGATAGTAAAAAATTATTTTTTGAAAAATTTACTATAGAAAATGCAATCCCTGGCGAATTTAAAATTTGCGACAGTAAAAAATTAATTTGTGAAATATTTACTATAGAAAAGGCAATCCCTGGCGTATTTAAAATTTGCGACAGTAAAAAATTAATTTTTGAAAAATTTACTATAGAAAAGGCAATCCCTGGCGTAATTAAAATTTGGGACAATAAAAAAATATTTTTTGAAAAATTTACTGTAGAAAAGGCAATCCCTGGCGTATTTAAAATTTGCGACAGTAAAAAATAATTTTTTGAAAAATTTACTATAGAAAAGGCAATCCCTGGCGCAATTAAAATTTGCGACAGTAAAAAATTATTTTTTGCAAAATTTACTGTAGAAAAGGCAATCCCTGGCGCAATTAAAACTTGCGACAGTAAAAAATTATTTTGTGAAAAATTTACTATAGAAAAGGCAATCCCTGGCGCAATTAAAATTTGCGACAGTAAAAAATTATTTTTTGAAAAATTTACTATAGAAAAGGCAATCCCTGGCGTAATTAAAATTTGCGACAGTAAAAAATTATTTTTTGCAAAATTTACTATAGAAAAGGCAATCCCTGGCGTATTTAAAATTTGCGACAGTAAAAAATTATTTTTTGAAAAATTTACTATAGAAAAGGCAATCCCTGGCGTAATTAAAATTTGCGACAGTAGAAAATAATTTTTTGAATAATTTACTATAGAAAAGGAAATCCCTGGCGCAGTTAAAATTTGCGACAGTAAAAAATTATTTTTTGAATAATTTACTATAGAAAAGGCAATCCCTGGCGTAATTAAAATTTGCGACAGTAAAAAATTAGTTTCTGAAAAATTTACTGTAGAAAAGGTAATCCCTGGCGCAATTAAAATTTGCGACAGTAGAAAATTATTTTTTTGAAAAATTTACTATATAAAACGCAATCCCTGGCGCAATTAAAATTTGCGAGAGTAAAAAATTATTTTTTGAAAAATTTACTATAGAAAAGGCAATCCCTGGCGCAATTAAAATTTGCGACAGTAAAAAATTATTTTTTGAAAAATTTCCTGTAGAAAAGGCAATCCCATGCGCAATTAAATTTTGCGACAGTAAAAAATTATTTTTTGAAAAACTTACTATAGAAAAGGCAATCCCTGGCGCAATTAAAATTTGCGACAGTAAAAAATTAATTTGTGAAAAATTTACTATAGAAAAGGCAATCCCTGACGCAATTAAAATTTGCGACAGTAAAAAATTATTTTTTGAATAATTTACTATAGAAAAGGCAATCCCTGGCGTAATTAAAATTTGCGACAGTAAAAAATTCTTTTTTGAAAAATTTACTGTAGAAAAGGCAATCCCTGGCGTATTTAAAATTTGCGACATTAAAAAATTATTTTGTGAAAAATTTACTATAGAAAAGGCAATCCCTGGCGTATTTTAAATTTGCGACAGTAAAAAATTAATTTGTGAAAAATTTACTATAGAAAAGGCAATCCCTGGCGTAATTAAAATTTGCGACAGTAGAAAATTATTTTTTGAAAAATTTACTATAGAAAAGGCAATCCCTGGCGCAATTAAAATATGCGACAGTAAAAAATTATTTTTTGAAAAATTTACTGTAGAAAAGGCAATCCCTGGCGTATTTAAAATTTGCGACAGTAAAAAATTATTTTTTGAAAAATTTACTATAGAAAAGGCAATCCCTGGCGTATTTAAAATTTGCGACAGTAAAAAATTATTTTTTGCAAAATTTACTATAGAAAATTCAGCCCTTGCCGCAATTAAAATTTGCGACAGTAAAAAATTAATTTTTGAAAACTTTACTATAGAAAAGGTAATCCCTGGCGTATTTAAAATTTGCGACAGTAAAAAATTAATTTTTGAAAAATTTACTATAGAAAAGGCAATCCCTGGCGCAATTAAAATTTGCGACAGTATAAAATTATTTTTTGAAAAATTTACTATAGAAAAGGCAATCCCTGGCGCAATTAAAATTTGCGACAGTATAAAATTAAATTTTGAAAAATTTAATATAGAAAACGCAATCCCTGGCGCAATTAAAATTTGCGACAGTAAAAAATAATTTTTTGAAAAATTTACTATAGAAAAGGCAATCCCTGGCGTAATTAAAATTTGTGACAGTAAAAAATTAATTTTTGAAAAATTTACTATAGAAAAGGCAATCCCTGGCGCAATTAAAATTTGCGACAGTATAAAATTAAATTTTGAAAAATTTACTATAGAAAAGGCAATCCCTGGCATAATTAAAATTTGCGACAGTAAAAAATTATTTTTTGAAAAATTTACTATAGAAAATGCAATCCCTGGCGAATTTAAAATTTGCGACAGTAAAAAATTAATTTGTGAAATATTTACTATAGAAAAGGCAATCCCTGGCGTATTTACAATTTGCGACATTAAAAACTTAATTTTTGAAAAATTTACTATAGAAAAGGCAATCCCTGGCGTAATTAAAATTTGCGACAGTAAAAAATTATTTTTTGAAAAATTTACTGTAGAAAATTCAATCCTTGCCGCAATTAAAATTTGCGACAGTAAAAAATTAATTTTTGAAAACTTTACTATAGAAAAGGCAATCCCTGGCGTATTTAAAATTTGCGACAGTAAAAAATTAATTTTTGAAAAATTTACTATAGAAAAGGCAATCCCTGGCGCAATTAAAATTTGCGCCAGTATAAAATTATTTTTTGAAAAATTTACTATAGAAAAGGCAATCCCTGGCGCAATTAAAATTTGCGACAGTATAAAATTAAATTTTGAAAAATTTAATATAGAAAAGGCAATCCCTGGCGCAATTAAAATTTGCGACAGTAAAAAATAATTTTTTGAAAAATTTACTATAGAAAAGGCAATCCCTGGCGTAATTAAAATTTGCGACAGTAAAAAATTAATTTTTGAAAAATTTACTATAGAAAGGCAATCCCTGGCGCTATTAAAATTTGCGACAGTATAAAATTAAATTTTGAAAAATTTACTATAGAAAAGGTAATCCCTGGCATAATTAAAATTTGCGACAGTAAAAAATTATTTTTTGAAAAATTTACTATAGAAAATGCAATCCCTGGCGAATTTAAAATTTGCGACAGTAAAAAAATTAATTTGTGAAATATTTACTATAGAAAAGGCAATCCCTGGCGTATTTAAAATTTGCGACAGTAAAAAATTAATTTTTGAAAAATTTACTATAGAAAAGGCAATCCCTGGCGTAATTAAAATTTGCGACAGTAAAAAATTATTTTTTGAAAAATTTACTGTAGAAAAGGCAATCCCTGGCGTATTTAAAATTTGCGACAGTAAAAATATATATTTTTTGAAAAATTTACTATAGAAAAGGCAATCCCTGGCGCAATTAAAATTTGCGACAGTAAAAAATTATTTTTTGCAAAATTTACTGTAGAAAAGGCAATCCCTGGCGCAATTAAAACTTGCGACAGTAAAAAATTATTTTTTGAATAATTTACTATAGAGAAGGCAATCCCTAGCGTAATTAAAATTTGCGACAGTAGAAAATTATTTTTTGAATAATTTACTAGAGAAAAGGCAATTCCTGGCGCAATTAAAATTTGCAAAAGTAAAAAATTATTTTTTGAATAATTTACTATAGAAAAGGAAATCCCTGGCGCAGTTAAAATTTGCGACAGTAAAAAATTATTTTTTGTATAATTTACTAAAGAAAAGGCAATCCCTGGAGTAATTAAAATTTGCGACAGTAAAAAATTATTTTTTGAAAAATTTACTGTAGAAAAGGCAATCCCTGGCGCAATTAAAATTTGCGACAGTAGATAATTATTTTTTGAAAAATTTACTATATAAAAGGCAATTCCTGGCGCAATTAAAATTTGCGACAGTAAAAAATTATTTTTTGTAAAAATTTACTATAGAAAATGTAATCCGTGGCGCAATTAAAATTTGCGACAGTAAAAAATTATTTTTTGAAAAATTTACTGTAGAAAAGGCAATCCCTTGCGCAATTAAATTTTGCGACAGTAAAAAATTATTTTTTGAAAAACTTACTATAGAAAAGGCAATCCCTGGCATAATTAAAATTTGCGATAGTAAAAAATTATTTTTTGAAAAATTTACTATAGAAAATGCAATCCCTGGCGAATTTAAAATTTGCGACAGTAAAAAATTAATTTGTGAAATATTTACTATAGAAAAGGCAATCCCTGGCGTATTTAAAATTTGCGACAGTAAAAAATTAATTTTTGAAAAATTTAGTATAGAAAAGGCAATCCCTGGCGTAATTAAAATTTGGGACAGTAAAAAAATATTTTTTGAAAAATTTACTGTAGAAAAGGCAATCCCTGGCGTATTTAAAATTTGCGACAGTAAAAAATAATTTTTTGAAAAATTTACTATAGAAAAGGCAATCCCTGGCGCAATTAAAATTTGCGACAGTAAAAAATTATTTTTTGCAAAATTTACTGTAGAAAAGGCAATCCCTGGCGCAATTAAAACTTGCGACAGTAAAAAATTATTTTGTGAAAAATTTACTATAGAAAAGGCAATCCCTGGCGCAATTAAAATTTGCGACAGTAAAAAATTATTTTTTGAAAAATTTACTATAGAAAAGGCAATCCCTGGCGTAATTAAAATTTGCGACAGAAAAAAATTATTTTTTGCAAAATTTACTATAGAAAAGGCAATCCCTGGCGTATTTAAAATTTGTGACAGTAAAAAATTATTTTTTGAAAAATTTACTATAGAAAAGGCAATCCCTGGCGTAATTAAAATTTGCGACAGTAGAAAATAATTTTTTGAATAATTTACTATAGAAAAGGAAATCCCTGGCGCAGTTAAAATTTGCGACAGTAAAAAATTATTTTTTGAAAACTTTACTATAGAAAAGTCAATCCCTGGCGTATTTAAAATTTGCGACAGTAAAAAATTAATTTTTGAAAAATTTACTATAGAAAAGGCAATCTCTGGCGCAATTAAAATTTGCGACAGTATAAAAGAATTTTTTGAAAAATTTACTATAGAAAAGGCAATCCCTGGCGCAATTAAAATTTGCGACAGTATAAAATTAAATTTTGAAAAATTTAATATAGAAAAGGCAATCCCTGGCGCAATTAAAATTTGCGACAGTAAAAAATTATTTTTTGAAAAATTTACTATAGAAAAGGCAATCCCTGGCGTAATTAAAATTTGCGACAGTAAAAAATTATTTTTTGCAAAATTTACTATAGAAAAGGCAATCCCTGGCGTATTTAAAATTTGCGACAGTAAAAAATTATTTTTTGAAAAATTTACTATAGAAAAGGCAATCCCTGGCGTAATTAAAATTTGCGAGAGTAGAAAATAATTTTTTGAATAATTTACTATAGAAAAGGAAATCCCTGGCGCAGTTAAAATTTGCGACAGTAAAAAATTATTTTTTGAATAATTTACTATAGAAAAGGCAATCCCTGGCGTAATTAAAATTTGCGACAGTAAAAAATTAGTTTCTGAAATATTTACTGTAGAAAAGGTAATCCCTGGCGCAATTAAAATTTGCGACAGTAGAAAATTATTTTTTTGAAAAATTTACTATATAAAACGCAATCCCTGGCGCAATTAAAATTTGCGAGAGTAAAAAATTATTTTTTGAAAAATTTACTATAGAAAAGGCAATCCCTGGCGCAATTAAAATTTGCGACAGTAAAAAATTATTTTTTGAAAAATTTACTGTAGAAAAGGCAATCCCTTGCGCAATTAAATTTTGCGACAGTAAAAAATTATTTTTTGAAAAACTTACTATAGAAAAGGCAATCCCTGGCGCAATTAAAATTTGCGACAGTAAAAAATTAATTTGTGAAAAATTTACTATAGAAAAGGCAATCCCTGACGCAATTAAAATTTGCGACAGTAAAAAATTAATTTTTGAAAAATTTACTATAGAAAAGGCAATCCCTGGCGCAATTAAAATTTGCGACAGTAAAAAATTATTTTTTGAAAAATTTACTATAGAAAAGGCAATCCCTGGCGTAATTAAAATTTGCGACAGTAGAAAATAATTTTTTGAATAATTTACTATAGAAAAGGAAATCCCTGGCGTAATTAAAATTTGCGACAGTAAAAAATTAATTTGTGAAAAATTTACTATAGAAAAGGCAATCCCTGACGCAATTAAAATTTGCGACAGTAAAAAATTATTTTTTGAATAATTTACTATAGAAAAGGCAATCCCTGGCGTAATTAAAATTTGCGACAGTAAAAAATTCTTTTTTGAAAAATTTACTGTAGAAAAGGCAATCCCTGGCGTATTTAAAATTTGCGACATTAAAAAATTATTTTGTGAAAAATTTACTATAGAAAAGGCAATCCCTGGCGTATTTTAAATTTGCGACAGTAAAAAATTAATTTGTGAAAAATTTACTATAGAAAAGGCAATCCCTGGCGTAATTAAAATTTGCGACAGTAGAAAATTATTTTTTGAAAAATTTACTATAGAAAAGGCAATCCCTGGCGCAATTAAAATATGCGACAGTAAAAAATTATTTTTTGAAAAATTTACTGTAGAAAAGGCAATCCCTGGCGTATTTAAAATTTGCGACAGTAAAAAATTATTTTTTGAAAAATTTACTATAGAAAAGGCAATCCCTGGCGTATTTAAAATTTGCGACAGTAAAAAATTATTTTTTGCAAAATTTACTATAGAAAATTCAGCCCTTGCCGCAATTAAAATTTGCGACAGTAAAAAATTAATTTTTGAAAACTTTACTATAGAAAAGGTAATCCCTGGCGTATTTAAAATTTGCGACAGTAAAAAATTAATTTTTGAAAAATTTACTATAGAAAAGGCAATCCCTGGCGCAATTAAAATTTGCGACAGTATAAAATTATTTTTTGAAAAATTTACTATAGAAAAGGCAATCCCTGGCGCAATTAAAATTTGCGACAGTATAAAATTAAATTTTGAAAAATTTAATATAGAAAACGCAATCCCTGGCGCAATTAAAATTTGCGACAGTAAAAAATAATTTTTTGAAAAATTTACTATAGAAAAGGCAATCCCTGGCGTAATTAAAATTTGTGACAGTAAAAAATTAATTTTTGAAAAATTTACTATAGAAAAGGCAATCCCTGGCGCAATTAAAATTTGCGACAGTATAAAATTAAATTTTGAAAAATTTACTATAGAAAAGGCAATCCCTGGCATAATTAAAATTTGCGACAGTAAAAAATTATTTTTTGAAAAATTTACTATAGAAAATGCAATCCCTGGCGAATTTAAAATTTGCGACAGTAAAAAATTAATTTGTGAAATATTTACTATAGAAAAGGCAATCCCTGGCGTATTTACAATTTGCGACATTAAAAACTTAATTTTTGAAAAATTTACTATAGAAAAGGCAATCCCTGGCGTAATTAAAATTTGCGACAGTAAAAAATTATTTTTTGAAAAATTTACTGTAGAAAATTCAATCCTTGCCGCAATTAAAATTTGCGACAGTAAAAAATTAATTTTTGAAAACTTTACTATAGAAAAGGCAATCCCTGGCGTATTTAAAATTTGCGACAGTAAAAAATTAATTTTTGAAAAATTTACTATAGAAAAGGCAATCCCTGGCGCAATTAAAATTTGCGCCAGTATAAAATTATTTTTTGAAAAATTTACTATAGAAAAGGCAATCCCTGGCGCAATTAAAATTTGCGACAGTATAAAATTAAATTTTGAAAAATTTAATATAGAAAAGGCAATCCCTGGCGCAATTAAAATTTGCGACAGTAAAAAATAATTTTTTGAAAAATTTACTATAGAAAAGGCAATCCCTGGCGTAATTAAAATTTGCGACAGTAAAAAATTAATTTTTGAAAAATTTACTATAGAAAGGCAATCCCTGGCGCAATTAAAATTTGCGACAGTATAAAATTAAATTTTGAAAAATTTACTATAGAAAAGGTAATCCCTGGCATAATTAAAATTTGCGACAGTAAAAAATTATTTTTTGAAAAATTTACTATAGAAAATGCAATCCCTGGCGAATTTAAAATTTGCGACAGTAAAAAAATTAATTTGTGAAATATTTACTATAGAAAAGGCAATCCCTGGCGTATTTAAAATTTGCGACAGTAAAAAATTAATTTTTGAAAAATTTACTATAGAAAAGGCAATCCCTGGCGTAATTAAAATTTGCGACAGTAAAAAATTATTTTTTGAAAAATTTACTGTAGAAAAGGCAATCCCTGGCGTATTTAAAATTTGCGACAGTAAAAATATATATTTTTTGAAAAATTTACTATAGAAAAGGCAATCCCTGGCGCAATTAAAATTTGCGACAGTAAAAAATTATTTTTTGCAAAATTTACTGTAGAAAAGGCAATCCCTGGCGCAATTAAAACTTGCGACAGTAAAAAATTATTTTTTGAATAATTTACTATAGAGAAGGCAATCCCTAGCGTAATTAAAATTTGCGACAGTAGAAAATTATTTTTTGAATAATTTACTATAGAAAAGGCAATTCCTGGCGCAATTAAAATTTGCAAAAGTAAAAAATTATTTTTTGAATAATTTACTATAGAAAAGGAAATCCCTGGCGCAGTTAAAATTTGCGACAGTAAAAAATTATTTTTTGTATAATTTACTAAAGAAAAGGCAATCCCTGGAGTAATTAAAATTTGCGACAGTAAAAAATTATTTTTTGAAAAATTTACTGTAGAAAAGGCAATCCCTGGCGCAATTAAAATTTGCGACAGTAGATAATTATTTTTTGAAAAATTTACTATATAAAAGGCAATTCCTGGCGCAATTAAAATTTGCGACAGTAAAAAATTATTTTTTGTAAAAATTTACTATAGAAAATGTAATCCGTGGCGCAATTAAAATTTGCGACAGTAAAAAATTATTTTTTGAAAAATTTACTGTAGAAAAGGCAATCCCTTGCGCAATTAAATTTTGCGACAGTAAAAAATTATTTTTTGAAAAACTTACTATAGAAAAGGCAATCCCTGGCATAATTAAAATTTGCGATAGTAAAAAATTATTTTTTGAAAAATTTACTATAGAAAATGCAATCCCTGGCGAATTTAAAATTTGCGACAGTAAAAAATTAATTTGTGAAATATTTACTATAGAAAAGGCAATCCCTGGCGTATTTAAAATTTGCGACAGTAAAAAATTAATTTTTGAAAAATTTAGTATAGAAAAGGCAATCCCTGGCGTAATTAAAATTTGGGACAGTAAAAAAATATTTTTTGAAAAATTTACTGTAGAAAAGGCAATCCCTGGCGTATTTAAAATTTGCGACAGCAAAAAATAATTTTTTGAAAAATTTACTATAGAAAAGGCAATCCCTGGCGCAATTAAAATTTGCGACAGTAAAAAATTATTTTTTGCAAAATTTACTGTAGAAAAGGCAATCCCTGGCGCAATTAAAACTTGCGACAGTAAAAAATTATTTTGTGAAAAATTTACTATAGAAAAGGCAATCCCTGGCGCAATTAAAATTTGCGACAGTAAAAAATTATTTTTTGAAAAATTTACTATAGAAAAGGCAATCCCTGGCGTAATTAAAATTTGCGACAGTAAAAAATTATTTTTTGCAAAATTTACTATAGAAAAGGCAATCCCTGGCGTATTTAAAATTTGTGACAGTAAAAAATTATTTTTTGAAAAATTTACTATAGAAAAGGCAATCCCTGGCGTAATTAAAATTTGCGACAGTAGAAAATAATTTTTTGAATAATTTACTATAGAAAAGGAAATCCCTGGCGCAGTTAAAATTTGCGACAGTAAAAAATTATTTTTTGAAAACTTTACTATAGAAAAGTCAATCCCTGGCGTATTTAAAATTTGCGACAGTAAAAAATTAATTTTTGAAAAATTTACTATAGAAAAGGCAATCTCTGGCGCAATTAAAATTTGCGACAGTATAAAAGAATTTTTTGAAAAATTTACTATAGAAAAGGCAATCCCTGGCGCAATTAAAATTTGCGACAGTATAAAATTAAATTTTGAAAAATTTAATATAGAAAAGGCAATCCCTGGCGCAATTAAAATTTGCGACAGTAAAAAATTATTTTTTGAAAAATTTACTATAGAAAAGGCAATCCCTGGCGTAATTAAAATTTGCGACAGTAAAAAATTATTTTTTGCAAAATTTACTATAGAAAAGGCAATCCCTGGCGTATTTAAAATTTGCGACAGTAAAAAATTATTTTTTGAAAAATTTACTATAGAAAAGGCAATCCCTGGCGTAATTAAAATTTGCGACAGTAGAAAATAATTTTTTGAATAATTTACTATAGAAAAGGAAATCCCTGGCGCAGTTAAAATTTGCGACAGTAAAAAATTATTTTTTGAATAATTTACTATAGAAAAGGCAATCCCTGGCGTAATTAAAATTTGCGACAGTAAAAAATTAGTTTCTGAAAAATTTACTGTAGAAAAGGTAATCCCTGGCGCAATTAAAATTTGCGACAGTAGAAAATTATTTTTTTGAAAAATTTACTATATAAAACGCAATCCCTGGCGCAATTAAAATTTGCGAGAGTAAAAAATTATTTTTTGAAAAATTTACTATAGAAAAGGCAATCCCTGGCGCAATTAAAATTTGCGACAGTAAAAAATTATTTTTTGAAAAATTTACTGTAGAAAAGGCAATCCCTTGCGCAATTAAATTTTGCGACAGTAAAAAATTATTTTTTGAAAAACTTACTATAGAAAAGGCAATCCCTGGCGCAATTAAAATTTGCGACAGTAAAAAATTAATTTGTGAAAAATTTACTATAGAAAAGGCAATCCCTGACGCAATTAAAATTTGCGACAGTAAAAAATTATTTTTTGAATAATTTACTATAGAAAAGGCAATCCCTGGCGTAATTAAAATTTGCGACAGTAAAAAATTCTTTTTTGAAAAATTTACTGTAGAAAAGGCAATCCCTGGCGTATTTAAAATTTGCGACATTAAAAAATTATTTTGTGAATAATTTACTATAGAAAAGGCAATCCCTGGCGTATTTAAAATTTGCGATTGTAAAAAATTAATTTGTGAAAAATTTACTATAGAAAAGGCAATCCCTGGCGTAATTAAAATTTGCGACAGTAAAAAATTAATTTTTGAAAAATTTACTATAGAAAAGGCAATCCTTGGCGCAATTAAAATTTGCGATAGTAAAAAATTATTTTTTGAAAAATTTACTGTAGAAAAGGCAATCCCTGGCGCAATTAAAATTTGCGAGAGTAAAAAATTAATTTTTGAAAACTTTACTATAGAAAAGGTAATCCCTGGCGTATTTAAAATTTGCGACAGTAAAAAATTAATTTTTGAAAAATTTACTATAGAAAAGGCAATCCCTGGCGTATTTAAAATTTGCGACAGTAAAAAATTATTTTTTGAAAAATTTACTATAGAAAAGGCAATCCCTGGCGTAATTAAAATTTGCGACAGTAGAAAATAATTTTTTGAATAATTTACTATAGAAAAGGAAATCCCTGGCGCAGTTAAAATTTGCGACAGTAAAAAATTATTTTTTGAATAATTTACTATAGAAAAGGCAATCCCCGGCGTAATTAAAATTTGCGACAGTAAAAAATTAGTTTCTGAAAAATTTACTGTAGAAAAGGTAATCCCTGGCGCAATTAAAATTTGCGACAGTAGAAAATTATTTTTTTGAAAAATTTACTATATAAAACGCAATCCCTGGCGCAATTAAAATTTGCGAGAGTAAAAAATTATTTTTTGAAAAATTTACTATAGAAAAGGCAATCCCTGGCGCAATTAAAATTTGCGACAGTAAAAAATTATTTTTTGAAAAATTTACTGTAGAAAAGGCAATACCTTGCGCAATTAAATTTTGCGACAGTAAAAAATTGTTTTTTGAAAAACTTACTATAGAAAAGGCAATCCCTGGCGCAATTAAAATTTGCGACAGTAAAAAATTAATTTGTGAAAAATTTACTATAGAAAAGGCAATCCCTGACGCAATTAAAATTTGCGACAGTAAAAAATTATTTCTTGAATAATTTACTATAGAAAAGGCAATCCCTGGCGTAATTAAAATTTGCGACAGTAAAAAATTCTTTTTTGAAAAATTTACTGTAGAAAAGGCAATCCCTGGCGTATTTAAAATTTGCGACATTAAAAAATTATTTTGTGAATAATTTACTATAGAAAAGGCAATCCCTGGCGTATTTAAAATTTGCGATTGTAAAAAATTAATTTGTGAAAAATTTACTATAGAAAAGGCAATCCCTGGCGTAATTAAAATTTGCGACAGTAAAAAATTAATTTTTGAAAAATTTACTATAGAAAAGGCAATCCTTGGCGCAATTAAAATTTGCGATAGTAAAAAATTATTTTTTGAAAAATTTACTGTAGAAAAGGCAATCCCTGGCGCAATTAAAATTTGTGACAGTAAAAAATTAATTTTTGAAAACTTTACTATAGAAAAGGTAATCCCTGGCGTATTTAAATTTGCGACAGTAAAAAATTAATTTTTGAAAAATTTACTATAGAAAAGGCAATCCCTGGCGCAATTAAAATTTGCGACAGTATAAAATTATTTTTTGAAAAATTTACTATAGAAAAGGCAATCCCTGGCGCAATCAAAAATTTGCGACAGTATAAAATTAAATTTTGAAAATTTAATATAGAAAATGCAATCCCTGGCGCAATTAAAATTTGCGACAGTAAAAAATAATTTTTTGAAAAATTTACTATAGAAAAGGCAATCCCTGGCGTAATTAAAATTTGTTACAGTAAAAAATTAATTTTTGAAAATTTACTATAGAAAAGGCAATCCCTGGCGCAATTAAAATTTGCGACAGTATAAAATTAAATTTTGAAAAATTTACTATAGAAAAGGCAATCCCTGGCATAATTAAAATTTGCGACAGTAAAAAATTATTTTTTGAAAAATTTACTATAGAAAATGCAATCCCTGGCGAATTTAAAATTTGCGACAGTAAAAAATTAATTTGTGAAATATTTACTATAGAAAAGGCAATCCCTGGCGTATTTACAATTTGCGACATTAAAAACTTAATTTTTGAAAAATTTACTATAGAAAAGGCAATCCCTGGCGTAATTAAAATTTGCGACAGTAAAAAATTATTTTTTGAAAAATTTACTGTAGAAAATTCAATCCTTGCCGCAATTAAAATTTGCGACAGTAAAAAATTAATTTTTGAAAACTTTACTATAGAAAAGGCAATCCCTGGCGTATTTAAAATTTGCGACAGTAAAAAATTAATTTTTGAAAAATTTACTATAGAAAAGGCAATCCCTGGCGCAATTAAAATTTGCGACAGTATAAAATTATTTTTTGAAAAATTTACTATAGAAATGGCAATCCCTGGCGCAATTAAAATTTGCGACAGTATAAAATTAAATTTTGAAAAATTTAATATAGAAAAGGCAATCCCTGGCGCAATTAAAATTTGCGACAGTAAAAAATAATTTTTTGAAAAATTTACTATAGAAAAGGCAATCCCTGGCGTAATTAAAATTTGCGACAGTAAAAAATTAATTTTTGAAAAATTTACTATAGAAAAGGCAATCCCTGGCGCAATTAAAATTTGCGACAGTATAAAATTAAATTTTGAAAAATTTACTATAGAAAAGGTAATCCCTGGCATAATTAAAAATTTGCGACAGTAAAAATTATTTTTTGAAAAATTGACTATATAAAATGCAATCTCTGGCGAATTTAAAATTTGCGACAGTAAAAAAATTAATTTGTGAAATATTTACTATAGAAAAGGCAATCCCTGGCGTATTTAAAATTTGCGACAGTAAAAAATTAATTTTGAAAAATTTACTATAGAAAAGGCAATCCCTGGCGTAATTAAAATTTGCGACAGTAAAAAATTATTTTTTGAAAAATTTACTGTAGAAAAGGCAATCCCTGGCGTATTTAAAATTTGCGACAGTAAAAAAATATATTTTTTGAAAAATTTACTATAGAAAAGGCAATCCCTGGCGTAATTAAAATTTGCGACAGTAAAAAATTAATTTTTGAAAAATTTACTATAGAAAAGGCAATCCTTGGCGCAATTAAAATTTGCGATAGTAAAAAATTATTTTTTGAAAAATTTACTGTAGAAAAGGCAATCCCTGGCGCAATTAAAATTTGCGACAGTAAAAAATTAATTTTTGAAAACTTTACTATAGAAAAGGTAATCCCTGGCGTATTTAAAATTTGCGACAGTAAAAAATTAATTTTTGAAAAATTTACTATAGAAAAGGCAATCCCTGGCGTATTTAAAATTTGCGACAGTAAAAAATTATTTTTTGAAAAATTTACTATAGAAAAGGCAATCCCTGGCGCAATTAAAATTTGCGACAGTAGAAAATTATTTTTTGAAAAATTTACTATATAAAACGCAATCCCTGGCGCAATTAAAATTTGCGAGAGTAAAAATTATTTTTTGAAAAATTTACTATAGAAAAGGCAATCCCTGGCGCAATTAAAATTTGCGACAGTAAAAAATTATTTTTTGAAAAATTTACTGTAGAAAAGGCAATCCCTTGCGCAATTAAATTTTGCGACAGTAAAAAATTATTTTTTGAAAAACTTACTATAGAAAAGGCAATCCCTGGCGCAATTAAAATTTGCGACAGTAAAAAATTAATTTGTGAAAAATTTACTATAGAAAAGGCAATCCCTGACGCAATTAAAATTTGCGACAGTAAAAAATTATTTTTTGAATAATTTACTATAGAAAAGGCAATCCCTGGCGTAATTAAAATTTGCGACAGTAAAAAATTCTTTTTTGAAAAATTTACTGTAGAAAAGGCAATCCCAGGCGTATTTAAAATTTGCGACATTAAAAAATTATTTTGTGAATAATTTACTATAGAAAAGGCAATCCCTGGCGTATTTAAAATTTGCGATTGTAAAAAATTAATTTGTGAAAAATTTACTATAGAAAAGGCAATCCCTGGCGTAATTAAAATTTGCGACAGTAAAAAATTAATTTTTGAAAAATTTACTATAGAAAAGGCAATCCTTGGCGCAATTAAAATTTGCGATAGTAAAAAATTATTTTTTGAAAAATTTACTGTAGAAAAGGCAATCCCTGGCGCAATTAAAATTTGCGACAGTAAAAATTAATTTTTGAAAACTTTACTATAGAAAAAGTAATCCCTGGCGTATTTAAAATTTGCGACAGTAAAAAATTAATTTTTGAAAAATTTACTATAGAAAAGGCAATCCCTGGCGCAATTAAAATTTGCGACAGTATAAAATTATTTTTTGAAAAATTTACTATAGAAAAGGCAATCCCTGGCGCAATTAAAATTTGCGACAGTATAAAATTAAATTTTGAAAAATTTAATATAGAAAAGGCAATCCCTGGCGCAATTAAAATTTGCGACAGTAAAAAATAATTTTTGAAAAATTTACTATAGAAAAGGCAATCCCTGGCGTAATTAAAATTTGTGACAGTAAAAAATTAATTTTTGAAAAATTTACTATAGAAAAGGCAATCCCTGGCGCAATTAAAATTTGCGACAGTATAAAATTAAATTTTGAAAAATTTACTATAGAAAAGGCAATCCCTGGCATAATTAAAATTTGCGACAGTAAAAAATTATTTTTTGAAAAATTTACTATAGAAAATGCAATCCCTGGCGAATTTAAAATTTGCGACAGTAAAAAATTAATTTGTGAAATATTTACTATAGAAAAGGCAATCCCTGGCGTATTTACAATTTGCGACATTAAAAACTTAATTTTTGAAAAATTTACTATAGAAAAGGCAATCCCTGGCGTAATTAAAATTTGCGACAGTAAAAAATTATTTTTTGAAAAATTTACTGTAGAAAATTCAATCCTTGCCGCAATTAAAATTTGCGACAGTAAAAAATTAATTTTTGAAAACTTTACTATAGAAAAGGCAATCCCTGGCGTATTTAAAATTTGCGACAGTAAAAATTAATTTTTGAAAAATTTACTATAGAAAAGGCAATCCCTGGCGCAATTAAAATTTGCGACAGTATAAAATAATTTTTTGAAAAATTTACTATAGAAAAGGCAATCCCTGGCGCAATTAAAATTTGCGACAGTAAAAAATTATTTTTTTGAAAAATTTACTATATAAAACGCAATCCCTGGCGCAATTAAAATTTGCGAGATAAAAAAATTATTTTTTGAAAAATTTACTATAGAGAAGGCAATCCCTAGCGTAATTAAAATTTGCGACAGTAGAAAATTATTTTTTGAATAATTTACTATAGAAAAGGCAATTCCTGGCGCAATTAAAATTTGCAAAAGTAAAAAATTATTTTTTGCAAAATTTACTGTAGAAAAGGCAATCCCTTTCGCAATTAAAACTTGCGACAGTAAAAAATTATTTTGTGAAAAATTTACTATAGAAAAGGCAATCCCTGGCGCAATTAAAACTTGCGACAGTAAAAAATTATTTTTTGAAAAATTTACTGTAGAAAAGGCAATCCCTGGCGCAATTAAAATTTGCGAAAGTAGAAAATTATATTTTGAAAAATTTACTGTAGAAAAGGCAATCCCTGGCGTATTTAAAATTTGCGACAGTAAAAAATTATTTTTTGAATAATTTACTATAGAAAAGGCAATCCCTGGCGTAATTAAAATTTGCGACAGTAAAAAATTATTTTTTGAAAAATTTACTATAGAACAGGCAATCCCTGGCGTAATCAAAATTTTCGACAGTAAAAGTTATTTTTTGAAAAATTTACTGTAGAAAAGGCAATTCCTGGCGTATTTAAAATTTGCGACATTAAAAAATTATTTTGTGAAAAATTTACTATAGAATAGGCAATCCCTGGCGTATTTAAAATTTGCGACAGCAAAAATTAATTTGTGAAAAATTTACTATAGAAAAAGCAATCCCTGGCGTAATTAAAATTTGCGACAGTAAAAAATTAATTTTTGAAAAATTTACTATAGAAAAGGCAATCCCTGGCGCAATTAAAATTTGCGATAGTAAAAAATTATTTTTTGACAAATTTACTGTAGAAAAGGCAATCCCTGGCGCAATTAAAATTTGCGACAGTAGAAAATTATTTTTTGAAAAATTTACTATAGAAAAGGCAATCCCTGGCGCAATTAAAATTTCCGACAGTAAAAAATTATTTTTGGAAAAATTTTCTGTAGAAAAGGCAATCCCTGGCGTATTTAAAATTTGCGACAGTAAAAAATTATTTTTTGAAAAATTTACTATAGAAAAGGCAATCCTTGGCGTATTTAAAATTTGCGGCAGTAAAAAATTATTTTTTGCAAAATTTACTATAGAAAATTCAATCCCTGCCGCAATTAAAATTTGCCACAGTAAAAAATTAATTTTTGAAAACTTTACAATAGAAAAGTCAATCCCTGGCGTATTTAAAATTTGCGACAGTAAAAAATTAATTTTTGAAAAATTTACTATAGAAAAGGCAATCTCTGGCGCAATTAAAATTTGCGACAGTATAAAAGAATTTTTTGAAAAATTTACTATAGAAAAGGCAATCCCTGGCGCAATTAAAATTTGCGACAGTATAAAATTAAATTTTGAAAAATTTAATATAGAAAAGGCAATCCCTGGCGCAATTAAAATTTGCGACAGTAAAAAATAATTTTTGAAAAATTTACTATAGAAAAGGCAATCCCTGGCGTAATTAAAATTTGCGACAGTAAAAATTATTTTTTGCAAAATTTACTATAGAAAAGGCAATCCCTGGCGTATTTAAAATTTGCGACAGTAAAAAATTATTTTTTGAAAAATTTACTATAGAAAAGGCAATCCTTGGCGTAATTAAAATTTGCGACAGTAGAAAATAATTTTTTGAATAATTTACTACAGAAAAGGAAATCCCTGGCGCAGTTAAAATTTGCGACAGTAAAAAATTATTTTTTGAATAATTTACTATAGAAAAGGCAATCCCTGGCGTAATTAAAATTTGCGACAGTAAAAAATTAGTTTCTGAAAAATTTACTGTAGAAAAGGTAATCCCTGGCGCAATTAAAATTTGCGACAGTAGAAAATTATTTTTTGAAAAATTTACTATATAAAACGCAATCCCTGGCGCAATTAAAATTTGCGACAGTAAAAAATTATTTTTTGAAAAAATTTACTGTAGAAAAGGCAATCCCTTGCGCAATTAAATTTTGCGACAGTAAAAAATTATTTTTTGAAAAACTTACTATAGAAAAGGCAATCCCTGGCGCAATTAAAATTTGCGACAGTAAAAAATTAATTGTGAAAAATTTACTATAGAAATGGCAATCCCTGACGCAATTAAAATTTGCGACAGTAAAAAATTATTTTTTGAATAATTTACTATAGAAAAGGCAATCCCTGGCGTAATTAAAATTTGCGACAGTAAAAAATTCTTTTTTGAAAAATTACTGTAGAAAAGGCAATCCCTGGCGTATTTAAAATTTGCGACAGTAAAAAATTATTTTTTGCAAAATTTACTATAGAAAATTCAATCCTTGCCGCAATTAAAATTTGCGACAGTAAAAAATTAATTTTTGAAAACTTTACTATAGAAAAGGTAATCCCTGGCGTATTTAAAATTTGCGACAGTAAAAAATTAATTTTTGAAAAATTTACTATAGAAAAGGCAATCCCTGGCGCAATTAAAATTTGCGACAGTATAAAATTATTTTTTGAAAAATTTAATATAGAAAAGGCAATCCCTGGCGCAATTAAAATTTGCGAAAGTAAAAAATAATTTTTTGAAAAATTTACTATAGAAAAGGCAATCCCTGGCGTAATTAAAATTTGTGACAGTAAAAAATTAATTTTTGAAAAATTTACTATAGAAAAGGCAATCCCTGGCGCAATTAAAATTTGCGACAGTATAAAATTAAATTTTGAAAAATTTACTATAGAAAAGGCAATCCCTGGCATAATTAAAATTTGCGACAGTAAAAAATTATTTTTTGAAAATTTACTATAGAAAATGCAATCCCTGGCGCAATTAAAATTTGCGACAGTAAAAATTATTTTTTGAAAAATTTACTTTAGAAAAGGTAATCCCTTGCGCAATTAAATTTTGCGACAGTAAAAAATTATTTTTTGAAAAACTTACTATAGAAAAGGCAATCCCTGGCATAATTAAAATTTGCGATAGTAAAAAATTATTTTTTGAAAAATTTACTATAGAAAATGCAATCCCTGGCGAATTTAAACTTTGCGACAGTAAAAAATTAATTTGTGAAATATTTACTATAGAAAAGGCAATCCCTGGCGTATTTAAATTTGCGACAGTAAAAAATTAATTTTTGAAAAATTTACTATAGAAAAGGCAATCCCTGGCGTAATTAAAATTTGGGACAGTAAAAAAATATTTTTTGAAAAATTTACAGTAGAAAAGGCAATCCCTGGCGTATTTAAAATTTGCGACAGTAAAAAATAATTTTTTGAAAAATTTACTATAGAAAAGGCAATCCCTGGCGCAATTAAAATTTGCGACAGTAAAAAATTATTTTTTGCAAAATTTACTGTAGAAAAGGCAATCCCTGGCGCAATTAAAACTTGCGACAGTAAAAAATTATTTTGTGAAAAATTTACTATAGAAAAGGCAATCCCTGGCGCAATTAAAATTTGCGACAGTAAAAAATTAATTTTTGAAAACTTTACTATAGAAAAGTCAATCCCTGGCGTATTTAAAATTTGCGACAGTAAAAAATTAATTTTTGTAAAATTTACTATAGAAAAGGCAATCTCTGGCGCAATTAAAATTTGCGACAGTATAAAAGAATTTTTTTAAAAATTTACTATAGAAAAGGCAATCCCTGGCGCAATTCAAATTTGCGAAATTATAAATTAAATTTTGAAAAATTTAATATAGAAAAGGCAATCCCTGGCGCAATTAAAATTTGCGACAGTAAAAAATTATTTTTTGAATAATTTACTATAGAAAAGGCAATCCCTGGCGTAATTAAAATTTGCGACAGTAAAAAATTAGTTTTTGAAAAATTTACTGTAGAAAAGGCAATGCCTGGCGCAATTAAAATTTGCGACAGTAGAAAATTATTTTTTGAATAATTTACTATAGAGAAGGCAATCCCTAGCGTAATTAAAATTTGCGACAGTAGAAAATTATTTTTTGAATAATTTACTATAGAAAAGGCAATTCCTGGCGCAATTAAAATTTGCAAAAGTAAAAAATTATTTTTTGAATAATTTACTATAGAAAAGGAAATCCCTGGCGCAGTTAAAATTTGCGACAGTAAAAAATTATTTTTTGTATAATTTACTAAAGAAAAGGCAATCCCTGGAGTAATTAAAATTTGCGACAGTAAAAAATTATTTTTTGAAAAATTTACTGTAGAAAAGGCAATCCCTGGCGCAATTAAAATTTGCGACAGTAGATAATTATTTTTTGAAAAATTTACTATATAAAAGGCAATTCCTGGCGCAATTAAAATTTGCGACAGTAAAAAATTATTTTTTGTAAAAATTTACTATAGAAAAGGTAATCCCTGGCGCAATTAAAATTTGCGACAGTAAAAAATTATTTTTTGAAAAATTTACTGTAGAAAAGGCAATCCCTTGCGCAATTAAATTTTGCGACAGTAAAAAATTATTTTTTGAAAAACTTACTATAGAAAAGGCAATCCCTGGCATAATTAAAATTTGCGATAGTAAAAAATTATTTTTGAAAAATTTACTATAGAAAATGCAATCCCTGGCGAATTTAAAATTTGCGACAGTAAAAAATTAATTTGTGAAATATTTACTATAGAAAAGGCAATCCCTGGCGTATTTAAAATTTGCGACAGTAAAAAATTAATTTTTGAAAAATTTACTATAGAAAAGGCAATCCCTGGCGTAATTAAAATTTGGGACAGTAAAAAAATATTTTTTGAAAAATTTACTGTAGAAAAGGCAATCCCTGGCGTATTTAAAATTTGCGACAGTAAAAAATAATTTTTTGAAAAATTTACTATAGAAAAGGCAATCCCTGGCGCAATTAAAATTTGCGACAGTAAAAAATTATTTTTTGCAAAATTTACTGTAGAAAAGGCAATCCCTGGCGCAATTAAAACTTGCGACAGTAAAAAATTATTTTGTGAAAAATTTACTATAGAAAAGGCAATCCCTGGCGCAATTAAAATTTGCGACAGTAAAAAATTAATTTTTGAAAACTTTACTATAGAAAAGTCAATCCCTGGCGTATTTAAAATTTGCGACAGTAAAAAATTAATTTTTGTAAAATTTACTATAGAAAAGGCAATCTCTGGCGCAATTAAAATTTGCGACAGTATAAAAGAATTTTTTGAAAAATTTACTATAGAAAAGGCAATCCCTGGCGCAATTAAAATTTGCGACAGTAAAAAATTATTTTTTGAAAAATTTACTGTAGAAAAGGCAATCCCTTGCGCAATTAAATTTTGCTACAGTAAAAAGTTATTTTTTGAAAAACTTACTATAGAAAAGGCAATCCCTGCGCAATTAAAATTTGCGACAGTAAAAAAATTAATTTGTGAAAAATTTACTATAGAAATGGCAATCCCTGACGCAATTAAAATTTGCGACAGTAAAAAATTATTTTTTGAATAATTTACTATAGAAAAGGCAATCCCTGGCGTAATTAAAATTTGCGACAGTAAAAAATTCTTTTTTGAAAAATTTACTGCAGAAAGGGCAATCCCTGGTGTATTTAAATTTGCGACATTAAAAAATTATTTTGTGAAAAATTTACTATAGAAAAGGCAATCCCTGGCGTATTTAAAATTTGCGACAGTAAAAAATTAATTTGTGAAAAATTTACTATAGAAAAGGCAATTCCTGGCTTAATTAAAATTTGCGACAGTAAAAAATTAATTTTTGAAAAATTTACTATAGAAAAGGCAATCCTGGCGCAATTAAAATTCGCGATAGTAAAAAATTATTTTTTGAAAATTTACTGTAGAAAAGGCAATCCCTGGCGCAGTTAAAATTTGCGACAGTAGACAATTATTTTTGAAAAATTTACTATAGAAAAGGCAATCCCTGGCGCAATTAAAATTTGCGACAGTAAAAAATTATTTTTTGAAAAATTTACTGTAGAAAAGGCAATCCCTGGCGTATTTAAAATTTGCGACAGTAAAAAATTATTTTTTGAAAAATTTACTATAGAAAAGGCAATCCCTGGCGTATTTAAAATTTGCGACAGTAAAAAATTATTTTTTGCAAAATTTACTATAGAAAATTCAATCCTTGCCGCAATTAAAATTTGCGACAGTAAAAAATTAATTTTTGAAAACTTTACTATAGAAAAGGCAATCCCTGGCGTATTTAAAATATGCGACAGTAAAAAAATAATTTTGAAAAATTTACTATAGAAAAGGCAATCCCTGGCGCAATTAAAATTTGCGACAGTATAAAATTATTTTTTGAAAAATTTACTATAGAAAAGGCAATCCCTGGCGCAATTAAAATTTGCGACAGTATAAAATTAAATTTTGAAACATTTAATATAGAAAAGGCAATTCCTGGCGCAATTAAAATTTGCGACAGTAAAAAATAATTTTTTGAAAAATTCACTATAGAAAAGGCAATCCCTGGCGTAATTAAAATTTGCGACAGTAAAAAATTAATTTTTGAAAAATTTACTATAGAAAAGGCAATCCCTGGCGCAATTAAAATTTGCGACAGTATAAAATTATTTTTTGAAAAATTTACTATAGAAAAGGCAATCCCTGGCGCAATTAAAATTTGCGATAGTAAAAAATTATTTTTGAAAAATTTACTATAGAAAAGGCAATCCCTGGCGTATTTAAAATTTGCGACAGTAAAAAATTATTTTTTGCAAAATTTACTATAGAAAATTCAATCCTTGCCGCAATTAAAATTTGCGACAGTAAAAAATTAATTTTTGAAAACTTTACTATAGAAAAGGCAATCCCTGGCGTATTTAAAATTTGCGACAGTAAAAAATTAATTTTTGAAAAATTTACTATAGAAAAGGCAATCCCTGGCGCAATTAAAATTTGCGACAGTACAAAATTATTTTTTGAAAAATTTACTATAGAAAAGGCAATCCCTGGCGCAATTAAAATTTGCGACAGTATAAAATTAAATTTGAAAAATTTACTATAGAAAAGGCAATCCCTGGCATAATTAAAATTTGCGACAGTAAGAAATTATTTTTTGAAAAATTTACTATAGAAAAGGCAATCCCTGGCGTATTTAAAATTTGCGACAGTAAAAAATTAATTTGTGAAATATTTACTATAGAAAAGGAAATCTCTGGCGTATTTAAAATTTGCGACAGTAGAAAATAATTTTTTGAATAATTTACTATAGAAAAGGCAATCCCTGGCGCAATTAAAATTTGCGAAAGTAAAAAATTATTTTTTGATATAATTTTTTTTGAATAATTTACTATAGAAAAGTCAATCCCTGGCGCAGTTTAAAATTTGCGACAGTAAAAAAATTATTTTTTGTATAATTTACTATAGAAAAGGCAATCCCTGGAGTAATTAAAATTTGCGACAGTAAAAAATTAATTTTTGAAAAATTTACTATAGAAAAGGCAATCCCTGGCGTATTTAAAATTTGCGACAGTAAAAAATTATTTTTTGAATAATTTACTATAGAGAAGGCAATCCCTAGCGTAAATAAAATTTGCGACAATAGAAAATTATTTTTTGAATAATTTACTATAGAAAAGGCAATCCCTGGCGCAATTAAAATTTGCGAAAGTAAAAAATTATTTTTTGAATAATTTACTATAGAAAAGTCAATCCCTGGCGCAGTTAAAATTTGCGACAGTAAAAAATTATTTTTTGTATAATTTACTATAGAAAAGGCAATCCCTGGAGTAATTAAAATTTGCGACAGTAAAAAATTAATTTTTGAAAAATTTACTATAGAAAAGGCAATCCCTGCGCAATTAAAATTTGCGATAGTAAAAAATTATTTTTTGAAAAATTTACTGTAGAAAAGGCAATCCCTGGCGCAATTAAAATTTGCGACAGTAGAAAATTATTTTTGAAAAATTTACTATAGAAAAGGCAATCCTTGGCGGAATTAAAATTTCCGACAGTAAAAAATTATTTTTTGAAAAATTTACTGTAGAAAAGGCAATCCCTGGCGTATTTAAAATTTGCGACAGTAAAAAATTATTTTTTGAAAAATTTACTATAGAAAAGGCAATCCTTGGCGTATTTAAAATTTGCGACAGTAAAAAATTATTTTTTGCAAAATTTACTATAGAAAATTCAATCCCTGCCGCAATTAAAATTTGCCACAGTAAAAAATTAATTTTTGAAAACTTTACTATAGAAAAGTCAATCCCTGGCGTATTTAAAGTTTGCGACAGTAAAAAATTAATTTTTGAAAAATTTACTATAGAAAAGGCAATCTCTGGCGCAATTAAAATTTGCGACAGTAAAAAATTATTTTTTGAAAAATTTACTATAGAAAAGGCAATCCCTGGCGTAATTAAAGTTTGCGACAGTAAAAAATTATTTTTTGAAAAATTTACTATAGAAAAGGCAATCCCTGGCGTATTTAAAATTTGCGACAGTAAAAAATTATTTTTGAAAAATTTACTATAGAAAAGGCAATCCCTGGCGTAATTAAAATTTGCGACAGTAGAAAATAATTTTTTGAATAATTTACTATAGAAAAGGAAATCCCTGGCGCAGTTAACATTTGCGACAGTAAAAAATTATTTTTGAATAATTTACTATAGAAAAGGCAATCCCTGGCGTAATTAAAATTTGCGACAGTAAAAAATTAGTTTCTGAAAAATTTACTGTAGAAAAGGCAATCCCTGGCGCAATTAAAATTTGCGACAGTAGAAAATTATTTTTTTGAAAAATTTACTGTATAAAACGCAATCCCTGGCGCAATTAAAATTTGCGAGAGTAAAAAATTATTTTTTGAAAAATTTACTGAAGAAAAGGCGATCCCTGGCGTATTTAAAATTTGCGACATTAAAAAATAATTTTGTGAAAAATTTACTATAGAAAACGCAATCCCTGGCGTATTTAAAATTTGCGACAGTAAAAAATTAATTTGTGAACAATTTACTATAGAAAAGGCAATCCCTGGTGTAATTAAAATTTGCGACAGTAAAAAATTAATTTTTGAAAAATTTACTATAGAAAAGGCAATCCCTGGCGCAATTAAAATTTGCGATAGTAAAAAATTATTTTTTGAAAAATTTACTGTAGAAAAGGCAATCCCTGGCGCAATTAAAATTTGCGACAGTAGAAAATTATTTTTTGAAAAATTTAATATAGAAAAGGCAATCCTTGCGCAACTAAAATTTGCGACAGTAAAAAATTATTTTTGAAAAATTTACTGTAGAAAAGGCAATCCCTGGCGTATTTAAAATTTGCGACAGTAAAAAATTATTTTTTGAAAAATTTACTATAGAAAAGGCAATCCCTGGCGCATTTAAAATTTGCGACAGTAAAAAATTATTTTTTGCAAAATTTACTATAGAAAATTCAATCCTTGCCGCAATTAAAATTTGCGACAGTAAAAAATTAATTTTTGAAAACTTTACTATAGAAAAGGCAATCCCTGGCGTATTTAAAATTTGCGACAGTAAAAAATTAATTTTTGAAAAATTTACTATAGAAAAGGCAATCCCTGGCGTATTTAAAATTTGCGACAGTAAAAAATTAATTTTGAAAAATTTACTATCGAAAAGGCAATCCCTGGCGTAATTAAAGTTTGCGACAGTAAAAAATTATTTTTTGAAAAATTTACTGTAGAAAATTCAATCCTTGCCGCAATTAAAATTTGCGACAGTAAAAAATTAATTTTTGAAAACTTTACTATAGAAAAGGCAATCCCTGGCGTATTTAAAATTTGCGACAGTAAAAAATTAATTTTTGAAAAATTTACTATAGAAAAGGCAATCCCTGGCGCAATTAAAATTTGCGACAGTATAAAATTATTTTTTGAAAAATTTATTATAGAAAAGGCAATCCCTGGCGCAATTAAAATTTGCGACAGTATAAAATTAAATTTTGAAAAATTTAATATAGAAAAGGCAATCCCTGGCGCAATTAAAATTTGCGACAGTAAAAAATAATTTTTTGAAAAATTTACTATAGAAAAGGCAATCCCTGGCGTATTTAAAATTTGCGACAGTAAAAAATTAATTTTTGAAAAATTTACTATAGAAAAGGCAATCCCTGGCGCAATTAAAATTTGCGACAGTATAAATTATTTTTTGAAAAATTTACTATAGAAAAGGCAATCCCTGGCGCAATTAAAATTTCCGACAGTAAAAAATTATTTTTTGAAAATTTACTGTAGAAAAGGCAATCCCTGGCGTATTTAAAATTTGCGATAGTAAAAAATTATTTTTTGAAAAATTTACTATAGAAAAGGCAATCCTTGGCGTATTTAAAATTTTCGACAGTAAAAAATTATTTTTTGCAAAATTTACTATAGAAAATTCAATCCCTGACGCAATTAAAATTTGCCACAGTAAAAAATTAATTTTTGAAAACTTTACTATAGAAAAGTCAATCCCTGGCGTATTTAAAGTTTGCGACAGTAAAAAATTAATTTTTGAAAAATTTACTATAGAAAATGCAATCTCTGGCGCAATTAAAATTTGCGACAGTATAAAAGAATTTTTTGAAAATTTACTATAGAAAAGGCAATCCCTGGCGCAATTAAAATTTGCAACAGTATAAAATTAAATTTTGAAAAATTTAATATAGAAAAGGCAATCCCTGCGCAATTAAAATTTGCGACAGTAAAAAATTATTTTTTGAAAAATTTACTATAGAAAAGGCAATCCCTGGCGTAATTAAAATTTGCGACAGTAAAAAATTATTTTTTGCAAAATTTACTATAGAAAAGGCAATCCCTGGCGTATTTAAAATTTGCGACAGTAAAAAATTATTTTTTGAAAAATTTACTATAGAAATGGCAATCCCTGGCGTATTTAAAATTTGCGACAGTAAAAAATTATTTTTTGCAAAATTTACTATAGAAAATTCAATCCTTGCCGCAATTAAAATTTGCGACAGTAAAAAATTAATTTTTGAAAACTATACTATAGAAAAGGCAATCCCTGGCGTATTTAAAATTTGCGACAGTAAAAAATTATTTTTTGAAAAATTTACTATAGAAAAGGCAATCCCTGGCGCAATTAAAATTTGCGACAGTATAAAATTAAATTTTGAAAAATTTAATATAGAAAAGGCAATCCCTGGCGCAATTAAAGTTTGCGACAGTAAAAAATTATTTTTTGAAAAATTTACTGTAGAAAATTCAATCCTTGCCGCAATTAAAATTTGCGACAGTAAAAAATTAATTTTTGAAAACTTTACTATAGAAAAGGCAATCCCTGGCGTATTTAAAATTTGCGACAGTAAAAAATTAATTTTTGAAAAATTTACTATAGAAAAGGCAATCCCTGGCGCAATTAAAATTTGCGACAGTATAAAATTAATTTTTGAAAAATTTACTATAGAAAAGGCAATCCCTGGCGCAATTAAAATTTGCGACAGTATAAAATTAAATTTTGAAAAATTTAATATAGAAAAGGCAATCCTGGCGCAATTAAAATTTGCGACAGTAAAAAATAATTTTTTGAAAAATTTACTATAGAAAAGGCAATCCCTGGCGCAATTAAAATTTGCGACAGTAAAAAATTATTTTTTGCAAAATTTACTGTAGAAAAGGCAATCCCTGGCGCAATTAAAACTTGCGACAGTAAAAAATTATTTTTTGAATAATTTACTATAGAGAAGGCAATCCCTAGCGTAATTAAAATTTGCGACAGTAGAAAATTATTTTTGAATAATTTACTATAGAAAAGGCAATTCCTGGCGCAATTAAAATTTGCGAAAGTAAAAAATTATTTTTTGAATAATTTACTATAGAAAAGGAAATCCCTGGCGCAGTTAAAATTTGCGACAGTAAAAAATTATTTTTTGTATAATTTACTATAGAAAAGGCAATCCCTGGCGCAATTAAAATTTGCGACAGTAAAAAATCATTTTTTGAAAAATTTACTGTAGAAAAGGCAATCCCTTGCGCAATTAAATTTTGCGACAGTAAAAAATTATTTTTTGAAAAATTTTACTGTAGAAAAGGCAATCCTGGCGCAATTAAAATTTGCGACAGTAGATAATTATTTTTTGAAAAATTTACTATATAAAAGGCAATTCCTGGCGCAATTAAAATTTGCGACAGTAAAAAATTATTTTTTGTAAAAATTTACTATAGAAAAGGCAATCCCTGGCGCAATTAAAATTTGCGACAGTAAAAAATCATTTTTTGAAAAATTTACTGTAGAAAAGGCAATCCCTTGCGCAATTAAATTTTGCGACAGTAAAAATTATTTTTTGAAAACTTAAACTTACTATAGAAAAGGCAATCCCTGGCGCAATTAAAATTTGCGACAGTAAAAAATTAATTTGTGAAAAATTTACTATAGAAAAGGCAATCCCTGGCGCAATTAAAATTTGCGACAGTAAAAAATTATTTTTTGAAAAATTTACTGTAGAAAAGGCAATCCCTGGCGCAATTAAAATTTGCGAAAGTAGACAATTATATTTTGAAAAATTTCCTGTAGAAAAGGCAATCCCTGGCGAGTTTAAAATTTGCGACAGTAAAAAATTATTTTTTGAATAATTTACTCTAGAAAAGGCAATCCCTGGCGTAATTAAAATTTGCGAGAGTAAAAAATTATTTTTTGAAAAATTTACTATAGAACAGGCAATCCCTGGCGTAATCAAAATTTTCGACAGTAAAAAATTATTTTTTGCAAAATTTACTGTAGAAAAGGCAATCCCTGGCGTATTTAAAATTTGCGACAGTAAAAAATTATTTTTTGAAAAATTTACTGTAGAAAAGGCAATCCCTGGCGCAAATAAAATTTGCGACAGTAAAATATTATTTTTTGAAAAATTTACTGTAGAAAAGGCAATCCCTGGCGCAATTAAAATTTGCGACAGTATAAAATTATTATTTGAAAAATTTACTGTAGAAAAGGCAATCCCTGGCGCAATTAATATTTGCGACAGTATAAAATTATTATTTGAAAAATTTACTGTAGAAAAGGCAATCCCTGGCGCAATTAAAATTTGCGACAGTAAAAAATTATTATTTGAAAAATCTACTGTAGAAAAGGCAATCCCTGGCGCAGTTAAAATTTTTGACAGTAAAAAATTATTTTTTGAAAAATTTACTGTAGAAAAGGCAATCCCTGGCGCAATTAAAATTTGCGACAGTATAAAATTATTATTTGAAAAATTTACTGTAGAAAAGGCAATCCCTGGCGCAATTAAAATTTGCGACAGTAAAAAATTATTTTTTGAAAAATTTACTGTAGAAAAGGCAATCCCTGGCGTAGTTAAAATTTGCGACAGTAAAAAATTATTTTTTGTAAAGATTTACTATAGAAAAGGCAATCCCTGGCGTATTTAAAATTTGCGACAGTAAAAAATTATTTTTTGAAAAATTTACTGTAGAAAAGGCAATCCCTGGCGCAAATAAAATTTGCGACAGTAAAATATTATTTTTTGAAAAATTTACTGTAGAAAAGGCAATCCCTGGCGCAATTAAAATTTGCGACAGTATAAAATTATTATTTGAAAAATTTACTGTAGAAAAGGCAATCCCTGGCGCAATTAAAATTTGCGACAGTAAAAAATTATTTTTTGAAAAATTTACTGTAGAAAAGGCAATCCCTGGCGTAATTAAAATTTGCGACAGTAAAAAATTATTTTCTGAAAAATTTACTATAGAAAAGGCAATCCCTGGCGCAATTAAAATTTGCGACAGTAAAAAATTAATTTTTGAAAAATTTACTATAGAAAAGGCAATCCCTGGCGTAATTAAAATTTGCGACAGTAAAAAATTATTTTTTGAAAAATTTACTATAGAAAAGGCATTCCCTGGCGCAATTAAAATTTGCGACAGTAAAAAATTATTATTTGAAAAATTTACTGTAGAAAAGGCAATCCCTGGCGCAGTTAAAATTTTTGACAGTAAAAAATTATTTTTTGAAAAATTTACTGTAGAATAGGCAATCCCTGGCGCATTAAAATTTGCGACAGTATAAAATTATTATTTGAAAAATTTACTGTAGAAAAGGCAATCCCTGGCGCAATTAAAATTTCCGACAGTAAAAAATTATTTTTTGAATAATTTACTATAGAAAAGGCAATCCCTGGATTAATTAAAATTTGCGACAGTAAAATATTATTTTTAGAAAAATTGACTGTAGAAAAGGCAATCCCTGGCGTAATTAAAATTTTCGACAGTAAAAAATTATTTTTTGCAAATTTACTGTAGAAAAGGCAATCCCTGGCGTATTTAAAATTTGCGACAGTAAAAAATTATTTATTGAAAAATTTACCGTAGAAAAGGCAATCCCTGGCGCAATTAAAATTTGCGACAGTAAAAAATTTTTTTGAAAAATTTACTGTAGAAAAGGCAATCCCTGGCGTAGTTAAAATTTGCGACAGTATAAAATTATTTTTTGAAAAATTTACTATAGAAAAGGCAATCCCTGGCGCAGTTAAAATTTTTGACAGTAAAAAATTATTTTTTGAAAATTTACTGTAGAAAGGCAATCCCTGGCGCAATTAAAATTTGCGACAGTATAAAATTATTATTTGAAAAATTTACTGTAGAAAAGGCAATCCCTGGCGCAATTAAAATTTCCGACAGTAAAAAATTATTTTTTGAATAATTTACTATAGAAAAGGCAATCCCTGGAGTAATTAAAATTTGCGACAGTAAAATATTATTTTTAGAAAAATTGACTGTAGAAAAGGCAATCCCTGGCGTAATTAAAATTTTCGACAATAAAAAATTATTTTTTGCAAAATTTACTGTAGAAAAGGCAATCCCTGGCGTATTTAAAATTTGCGACAGTAAAAAATTATTTATTGAAAAATTTACCGTAGAAAAGGCAATCCCTGGGCATTTAAAATTTGCGACAGTAAAAAAATTTTTTGAAAAATTTACTGTAGAAAAGGCAATCCCTGGCGTAGTTAAAATTTGCGACAGTATAAAATTATTTTTTGAAAAATTTACTATAGCAAAGGCAATCGCTGGCGCAAAAAAAGTTTGCGACAGTAAAAAATTAATTTTTGAAAAATTTACTATAGAAAAGGCAATCCCTGGCGTAATTAAAATTTGCGACAGTAAAAAATTATTTTTTTAAAAATTTACTATAGAAAAGGCAATCCCTGGCGCAATTAAAATTTGCGACAGTATAAAATTAAATTTTGAACAATTTACTATAGAAAAGGCAATCCCTGGCGTAATTAAAATTTGCGACAGTAAAAAAATATTTTTTGAAAAATTTACTATAGAAAAGGCAATCCCTGGCGTAATTAAATTTGCGACAGTAAAAAATTATTTTTTGAAAAATTTACTGTAGAAAAGGCAATCCCTGGCGCAATTAAAATTTGCGACTGTATAAAATTAAATTTTGAAAAATTTACTATAGAAAAGGCAATCCCTGGCGTAATTAAAATTTGCGACAGTATAAAATTATTTTTTGAAAAAATTACTGTAGAAAAGGCAATCCCTGGTGCAATTAAAATTTGCGAAAATAAAAAATTATTTTTTGAAAAATTTACTGTAGAAAAGGCAATCCCTGGCGTAATTAAAATTTGCGACAGTAAAAAATTAATTTTTGAAAAATTTACTGTAGAAAAGGCAATCCCTGGCGCAATTAAAATTTGCGACAGTAAAAAATCATTTTTTGAAAAATTTACTATAGAAAAGGCAATCCCTGGCGCAATTAAAACTTGCGACAGTAAAAAATTAGTTTTTGAAAAATTTACTATAGAAAAGGCAATCCCTGGCGCAATTAAAATTTGCGACAGTAGAAAATTATTTTTTGCAAAATTTACTATAGAGAAGGCAATCCCTGGCGCAATTAAAACTTGCGACAGTAAAAAATTATTTTTGAAAAATTTACTATAGAAAAGGCAATCCCTGGCGTAATTAAAATTTTCGACAGTAAAAAATTATTTTTTGCAAAATTTACTGTAGAAAAGGCAATCCCTGGCGTATTTAAAATTTGCGACAGTATAAAATTATTTATTGAAAAATTTACTGTAGAAAAGGCAACCCCTGGCGCAATTAAAATTTGCGACAGTAAAAAATTATTTTTTGAAAAATTTACTGTAGAAAAGGCAATCCCTGGCGCAATTAAAATTTGCGACAGTATAAAATTATTATTTGAAAAATTTACTGTAGAAAAGGCAATCCCTGGCGCAATTAAAATTTGCGACAGTAAAAATTATTTTTTGAAAAATTTACTGTAGAAAAGGCAATCCCCGTCGCAATTAAAATTTGCGACAGTATAAAATTATTATTTGAAAAATTTACTGTAGAAAAGGCAATCCCTGGCGCAATTAAAATTTCCGACATTAAAAAATTATTTTTTGAATAATTTACTATAGAAAAGGCAATCCCTGGAGTAATTAAAATTTGCGACAGTAAAAAATTATTTTTTGAAAAGTTTACTATCAAAACGGCAATCCCTGGCGTAATTAAAATTTTCGACAGTAAAAAATTATTTTTTGCAAAATTTACTGTAGAAAAGGCAATCCCTGGCGTATATAAATTTGCGACAGTAAAAAATTATTTATTGAAAAATTTACTGTAGAAAAGGCAATCCCTGGCGCAATTAAAATTTGCGACAGTATAAAATTAAATTTTGAAAAATTTACTATAGAAAAGGCAATCCCTGGCGTAATTAAAATTTGCGACAGTATAAAATTATTTTTTGAAAAATTTACTGTAGAAAAGGCAATCCTTGGTGCAATTAAAATTTGCAACAATAAAAAATTATTTTTTGAAAAATTTACTGTAGAAAAGGCAATCCCTGGCGTAATTAAAATTTGCGACAGTAAAAAATTAATTTTTGAAAAATTTACTGTAGAAAAGGTAATCCCTGGCGCAATTAAAATTTGCGACAGTAAAAAATTATTTTTTGAAAAATTTACTATAGAAAAGGCAATCCCTGGCGTAATTAAAACTTGCGACAGTAAAAAATTAGTTTTTGAAAAATTTACTATAGAAAAGGCAATCCCTGGCCCAATTAAAATTTGCGACAGTAGAAAATTATTTTTTGCTAAATTTACTATAGAAAAGGCAATACCTGGCGCAATTAAAATTTGCGACAGTATAAAATTAAATTTTGAAAAATTTACTATAGAAAAGGCAATCCCTGGCGTAATTAAAATTTGCGACAGTAAAAAATTATTTTTTGAAAAATTTACTGTAGAAAAGGCAATCCCTGCCGCAATTAAAATTTGCGACAGTAAAAATTATTTTTTGAAAAATTTACTATAGAAAAGGCATTCCCTGGCGCAATTAAAATTTGCGACAGTATAAAATTATTATTTGAAAAATTTACTGTAGAAAAGGCAATCCCTGGCGCAATTAAAATTTCCGACATTAAAAAATTATTTTTTGAATAATTTACTATAGAAAAGGCAATCCCTGGAGTAATTAAAATTTGCGACAGTAAAAAATTATTTTTTGAAAAATTTACTATCAAAACGGCAATCCCTGGCGTAATTAAAATTTTCGACAGTAAAAAATTATTTTTTGCAAAATTTACTGTAGAAAAGGCAATCCCTGGCGTATATAAATTTGCGACAGTAAAAAATTATTTATTGAAAAATTTACTGTAGAAAAGGCAATCCCTGGCGCAATTAAAATTTGCGACAGTATAAAATTAAATTTTGAAAAATTTACTATAGAAAAGGCAATCCCTGGCGTAATTAAAATTTGCGACAGTATAAAATTATTTTTTGAAAAATTTACTGTAGAAAAGGCAATCCTTGGTGCAACTAAAATTTGCAACAATAAAAAATTATTTTTTGAAAAATTTACTGTAGAAAAGGCAATCCCTGGCGTAATTAAAATTTGCGACAGTAAAAAATTAATTTTTGAAAAATTTACTGTAGAAAAGGTAATCCCTGGCGCAATTAAAATTTGCGACAGTAAAAAATTATTTTTTGAAAAATTTACTATAGAAAAGGCAATCCCTGGCGTAATTAAAACTTGCGACAGTAAAAAATTAGTTTTTGAAAAATTTACTATAGAAAAGGCAATCCCTGGCGCAATTAAAATTTGCGACAGTAGAAAATTATTTTTTGCTAAATTTACTATAGAAAAGGCAATACCTGGCGCAATTAAAATTTGCGACAGTATAAAATTAAATTTTGAAAAATTTACTATAGAAAAGGCAATCCCTGGCGTAATTAAAATTTGCGACAGTAAAAAATTATTTTTTGAAAAATTTACTGTAGAAAAGGCAATCCCTGCCGCAATTAAAATTTGCGACAGTAAAAATTATTTTTTGAAAAATTTACTATAGAAAAGGCATTCCCTGGCGCAATTAAAATTTGCGACAGTATAAAATTAATTTTTGAAAAATTTACTATAGAAAAGGCAATCCCCGGCGTAATTAAAATTTGCGACAGTATAAAATTAATTTTTGAAAAATTTACTAGAGAAAAGGCAATCCCTGGCGCAATTAAAATTTGCGACAGTAGAAAATTATTTTTTGAAAAATTTACTATAGAAAAGGCAATCCCTGGCGTATTTAAAATTTGCGACAGTAAAAAATCATTTTTTGAAAAATTAACTGTAGAAAAGGCAGTCCCTGGCGCAATTAAAATTTGCGACAGTAAAAAATTATTTTTTGAAAAATTTACTGTAGAAAAGGCAATCCCTGGCGCAATTAAAATTTGCGACAGTATAAAATTAATTTTTGAAAAATTTACTATAGAAAAGGCAATCCTCGGCGTAATTAAAATTTGCGACAGTAAAAAATTATTTTTTGAAAAATTTATTATAGAAAAGGCCATCCCTGGCGTATTTAAAATTTGCGACAGTAAAAAATTAAATTTTGAGAAATTTACTATAGAAAAGGCAATCCCTGGCGTAATTAAAATTTGCGACAGTAAAAAATTATTTTTTGAAAAATTTACTATAGAAATGGCAATCCCTGGCGTATTTAAAATTTGCGACAGTAAAAAATTAATTTTTGAAAAATTTACTATAGAAAAGGCAATCCCTGGCGTAATTAAAATTTGTGACAGTAAAATATTATTTTTTGAAAAATTTACTATAGAAAAGGCAATCCCTGGCGCAATTAAAATTTGCGACAGTAAAAAATTATTTTTTGAAAAATTTACTGTAGAAAAGGCAATCCCTGGCGGAATTAAAATTTGCGACAGTAGAAAATTATTTTTTGAATAATTTACTATAGAAAAGGCAATCCCTGGAGTAATTAAAATTTGCGACAGTAAAAAATTATTTTTTGAAAAATTTACTGTAGAAAAGGCAATCCCTGGCGGATTTAGAATTTGCGACAGTAAAAAATTATTTTTTGAAAAATTTACTATAGGAAAGGCAATCCCTGGCGTAATTAAAATTTGCGAGAGTATAAAATTATTTTTTGAAAAATTTACTATAGAAAAGGCAATCCCTGGCGCAATTTAAATTTGCGACAGCAAAAAATTAATTTTTGAAAAATTTTCTATAGAAAAGGCAATCCCTGGCCTAATTAAAATTTGCGACAGTAAAAAATTATATTTTGAAAAATTTACTATAGAAACGGCAATCCCTGGCGTATTTAAAATTTGCGACAGTAAAAAATTAAATTTTGAAAAATTTACTGTAGAAAAGGCAATCCCTGGCGTAATTAAAATTAGCGACAGTAAAAAATTAATTTTTGAAAAATTAACTATAGAAAAGGCAATCCCTGGCGTAATTAAAATTTGCGACAGTAAAAAATTATTTTTGAAAAATTTACTATAGAAATGGCAATCACTGGCGTATTTAAAATTTGCGACAGTAAAAAATTAATTTTTGAAAAATTAACTATAGAAATGGCAATCCCTGGCGTATTTAAAATTTGCGACAATAAAAAATTAATTTTTGAAAAATTTACTATAGAAAAGGCAATCCCTGGCGTAATTAAAATTTGTGACAGTAAAATATTATTTTTTGAAAAATTTACTATAGAAAAGGCAATCCCTGGCGCAATTAAAATTTGCGACAGTAAAAAATTATTTTTTGAAAAATTTACTGTAGAAAAGGCAATCCCTGGCGCAATTAAAATTTGCGACAGTAGAAAATTATTTTTTGAATAATTTACTATAGAAAAGGCAATCCCTGGAGTAATTAAAATTTGCGACAGTAAAAAATTATTTTTTGAAAAATTTACTGTAGAAAAGGCAATCCCTGGCGGATTTAGAATTTGCGACAGTAAAATATTAATTTTTGAAAAATTTACTATAGAAAAGGCAATCCCTGGCGCAAGTAAAATTTGCGAAGGTAAAAAATTATTTTTTGAAAAATTTACTATAGAAAAGGCAATCCCTGGCGTAATTAAAATTTGCGACTGTAAAAAATTATTTTTTGAAAAATTTACTGTAGAAAAGGCAATCCCTGGCGCAATTAAAATTTGCGACAGTAGAAAATTATTTTTTGAAAAATTTACTATAGAAAAGGTAATCCCTGGCGTAATTAAAATTAGCGACAGTAAAAAATTAATTTTTGAAAAATTAACTATAGAAAAGGCAATCCCTGGCGCAATTAAAATTTGCGACAGTAAAAAATTATTTTTTGAAAAATTTACTATTGAAAAGGCAATCCCTGGCGTAATTAAAATTTGCGACAGTAAAAAATTATTTTTTGAAAAATTTACTATAGAAAAGGCAATTCCTGGCGCAATCAAAATTTGCGACAGTATAAAATTAATTTATGAAAAAATTTCAAAGAAAAGGCAATCCCCGGCGTATTTAAAATTTGCGACAATAAAAAATTATTTTTTGAAAAATTTACTGTAGAAAAGGCAATCCCTGGCGCAATTAAAATTTGCGACAGTAAAAAATTATTTTTTGAAAAATTTACTATAGAAAAGGCAATCCCTGGCGTAATTAAAATTTGCGACAGTAAAAAACTATTTTTTGAAAAATTTACTGTAGAAAAGGCAATCCCTGGCGCAATTAAAATTTGCGACAGTAAAAAATTATATTTTGAAAAATTTACTATAGAAAAGGCAATCCCTGGCGTAATTAAAATTTGCGACAGTAAAAAATTATTTTTTGAAAAATTTACTATAGGAAAGGCAATCCCTGGCGTAATTAAAATTTGCGAGAGTATAAAATTATTTTTTGAAAAATTTACTATAAAAAAGGCAATCCCTGGCGCAATTAAAATTTGCGACAGCAAAAAATTAATTTTTGAAAAATTTTCTATAGAAAAGGCAATCCCTGGCCTAATTAAAATTTGCGACAGTAAAAAATTATATTTTGAAAAATTTACTATAGAAAAGGCAATCCCTGGCGCAATTAAAATTTGCGACAGTAGAAAATTATTTTTTGAAAATTTACTATAGAAAAGGCAATCCCTGGCGTATTTAAAATTTGCGACAGTAAAAAATTATTTTTTGAAAAATTTACTGTAGAAAAGGCAATCCCTGGCGCAATTAAAATTTGCGACAGTAAAAAATTATTTTTTGAAAGACTTACTGTAGAAAAGGCAATCCCTGGCGCAATTAAAATTTGCGACAGTATAAAATTAATTTTTGAAAAATTTACTATAGAAAAGGCAATCCCCGGCGTAATTAAAATTTGCGACAATAAAAAATTATTTTTTGAAAAATTTACTTTAGAAAAGGCAATCCCTGGCGTATTTAAAATTTGCGACAGTAAAAAATTAATTTTTGAACAATTTACTATAGAAAAGGCAATCCCTGGCGCAATTAAAATTTGCGACAGTATAAAATTAAATTTTGAAAAATTTACTATAGAAAAGGCAATCCCTGGCGTAATTAAACTTTGCGACAGTAAAAAATTATTTTTTGAAAAATTTACTATAGAAAAGGCAATCCCTGGCGTATTTAAAATTTGCGACAGTAAAAAATTAATTTTTGAAAAATTTAATATAGAAAAGGCAATCCCTGGCGCAATTAAAATTTGCGACAGTAGAAAATTATTTTTTGAAAAATTTACTATAGAAAAGGCAATACCTGGCGTAATTAAAATTTGCGACAGTAAAAAATTATTTTTTGAAAAATTTACTGTAGAAAAGGCAATCCCTGGCGGATTTAAAATTTGCGACAGTAAAAAAATAATTTTTGAAAAATTTACTATAGAAAAGGCAATCCCTGGCGCAATTAAAATTTGCGACAGTAAAAAATTATTTTTTGAAAAATTTACTATAGAAAAGGCAATCCCTGGCGTAATTAAAATTTGCGACTGTAAAAAATTATTTTTTGAAAAATTTACTGTAGAAAAGGCAATCCCTGGCGCAATTAAAATTTGCGACAGTAGAAAATTATTTTTTGAAAAATTTACTATAGGAAAGGCAATCCCTGGCGTAATTAAATCTTGCGAGAGTAAAAAATTAGTTTTTGAAAAATTTACTGTAGAAAAGGCAATCCCTGGCGTAATTAAAATTTGCGACAGTAAAAAATTAATTTTTGAAAAATTTACTATAGAAAAGGCAATCCTTGGCGCAATTAAAATTTGCGAGAGTAAAAAATTATTTTTTGAAAAATTTACTATAGAAAAGGCAATCCCTGGCGTAATTAAAATTTGCGACAATAAAAAATTATTTTTTGAAAAATTTACTATAGAAAAGGCAATTCCTGGCGTAATTAAAATTTGCGACAGTATAAAATTAATTTTTGAAAAATTTTCAAACAAAATGCAATCCCCGGCGTAATTAAAATTTGCGACAGTAAAAAATTATTTTTTGAAAAATTTACTGTAGAAAAGGCAATCCCTGGCGCAATTAAAATTTGCGACAGTAAAAAATTATTTTTTGAAAAATTTACTATAGAAAAGGCAATCCCTGGCGTAATTAAAATTTGCGACAGTAAAAAACAATTTTTTGAAAAATTTACTGTAGAAAAGGCAATCCTTGGCGCAATTAAAATTTGCGACAGAAAAAATTATTTTGTGAAAAATTTACTATGGAAAAGGCAATCCCTGGCGCAGTTAAAATTTGCGACAGTATAAAATTAATTTTTGAAAAATTTACTATAGAAAAGGCAATCCCCGGCGTAATTAAAATTTGCGACAGTATAAAATTAATTTTTGAAAAATTTACTATAGAAAAGGCAACCCTGGCGTAATTAAAATTTGCGACTGTAAAAAATTAGTTTTTGAAAAATTTACTGTAGAAAAGGCAATCCCTGGCGCTATTAAAATTTGCGACAGTATAAAATTAAATTTTGAAAAATTTACTATAGGAAAGGCAATCCCTGGCGTAATTAAATCTTGCGACAGTAAAAAATTATTTTTTGAAAAATTTACTGTAGAAAAGGCAATCCCTGGCGGATTTAAAATTTGCGACAGTAAAAAAATAATTTTTGAAAAATTTACTATAGAAAAGGCAATCCCTGGCGCAATTAAAATTTGCGACAGTAAAAAATTATTTTTTGAAAAATTTACTATAGAAAAGGCAATCCCTGGCGTAATTAAAATTTGCGACTGTAAAAAATTATTTTTTGAAAAATTTACTGTAGAAAAGGCAATCCCTGGCGCAATTAAAATTTGCGACAGTAGAAAATTATTTTTTGAAAAATTTACTATAGGAAAGGCAATCCCTGGCGTAATTAAATCTTGCGAGAGTAAAAAATTAGTTTTTGAAAAATTTACTGTAGAAAAGGCAATCCCTGGCGTAATTAAAATTTGCGACAGTAAAAAATTAATTTTTGAAAAATTTACTATAGAAAAGGCAATCCTTGGCGCAATTAAAATTTGCGAGAGTAAAAAATTATTTTTTGAAAAATTTACTATAGAAAAGGCAATCCCTGGCGTAATTAAAATTTGCGACAATAAAAAATTATTTTTTGAAAAATTTACTATAGAAAAGGCAATTCCTGGCGTAATTAAAATTTGCGACAGTATAAAATTAATTTTTGAAAAATTTTCAAACAAAATGCAATCCCCGGCGTAATTAAAATTTGCGACAGTAAAAAATTATTTTTTGAAAAATTTACTGTAGAAAAGGCAATCCCTGGCGCAATTAAAATTTGCGACAGTAAAAAATTATTTTTTGAAAAATTTACTATAGAAAAGGCAATCCCTGGCGTAATTAAAATTTGCGACAGTAAAAAACAATTTTTTGAAAAATTTACTGTAGAAAAGGCAATCCTTGGCGCAATTAAAATTTGCGACAGAAAAAATTATTTTGTGAAAAATTTACTATGGAAAAGGCAATCCCTGGCGCAATTAAAATTTGCGACAGTATAAAATTAATTTTTGAAAAATTTACTATAGAAAAGGCAATCCCCGGCGTAATTAAAATTTGCGACAGTATAAAATTAATTTTTGAAAAATTTACTATAGAAAAGGCAACCCTGGCGTAATTAAAATTTGCGACTGTAAAAAATTAGTTTTTGAAAAATTTACTGTAGAAAAGGCAATCCCTGGCGCTATTAAAATTTGCGACAGTATAAAATTAAATTTTGAAAAATTTACTATAGAAAAGGCAATCCCTGGCGTAATTAAAATTTGCGACAATAAAAAATTATTTTTTGAAAAATTTACTGTAGAAAAGGCAATCCCTGGCGCAATTTAAATTTGCGACAGTAGAAAATTATTTTTTGAAAAATTTACTATAGAAATGGCAATACCTGGCGCAATTAAAATTTGCGACAGTATAAAATTAAATTTTGAAAAATTTACTATAGAAAAGGCAATCCCTGGCGTAATTAAAATTTGCGACAGTATAAAATTAATTTTTGAAAAATTTACTATAAAAAAGGCAATCCCTGGCGTAATTAAAATTTGCGACAGTAAAAAATAATTTTTTTAAAAATTTACTGTAGAAAAGGCAATCCCTGGCGCAATTAAAATTTGCGACAGTAAAAAATTATTTTTTGAAAAATTTACTATAGAAAAGGCAATCCCTGGCGTAATTAAGATTTGCGACAGTAAAAAATTAGTTTTTGAATAATTTACTATAGAAAAGCCAATCCCTGGCGTATTTAAAATTTGCGACAGTAAAAAATTAATTTTTGAAAAATTTACTATAGAAAAGGCAATCCCTGGCGTATATAAAATTTCCGACAGTAAAAGATTAATTTTTGAAAAACTTACTATAGAAAAGGCAATCCCTGGCGCAATTAAAATTTGCGACAGTAAAAAATTTGTTTTTGAAAAATTTACTGTAGAAAAGGCAATCCCTGGCGTAATTAAAATTTGCGACAGTAAAAAATTAATTTTTGAAAAATTTCTATAGAAAGGCAATCCCTGGCGCAATTAAAATTTGCGACAGTAAAAAATTAGTTTTTGAAAAATTTACTATAGAAAAGGCAATCCCCGGCCTAATTAAAATTTGCGAACGCAAAAAATTATTTTTTGAAAAATTTACTGTAGAAAAGGCAATCCCCGGCGCAATTAAAAATTGCGACAGTAAAAAATTATTTTTTGAATAATTTACTATAGAAAAGGCAATCCCTGGCGTAATTAAAATTTGCGACAGTAAAAAATTATTTTTTGAAAAATTTACTGTGGAAAAGGCAATCCCTGGCGCAATTAAAATTTGCGACAGTAGAAAATTATTTTTTGAAAATTTTAATATAGAAAAGGCAATCCCTGGCGCAATTAAAATTTGCGACAGTATAAAATTAATTTTTGAAAAAATTACTATAGAAAAGGCAATCCCTGGCGTAATTAAAATTTGCGACAGTATAAAATTAATTTTTGAAAAATTTACTATAGAAAAGGAAATCCCTGGCGTAATTAAAATTTGCGACAGTAAAAAATTAGTTTTTCAAAAATTTACTGTAGAAAAGGCATTCCCTAGCGCAATTAAAATTTGCGAGAGTAAAAAATTATTTTTTGAAAATTTTACTATAGAAAAGGCAATCCCTGGCGTAATTAAAATTTGCGAGAGTAAAAAATTAGTTTTTGAATAATTTACTATAGAAACGGCAATCCCTGGCGTATTTAAAATTTGCGACAGTAAAAAATTAATTTTTGAAAAATTTACTATAGAAAAGGCAATCCCTGGCGTATTTAAAATTTGCGACAGTAAAAAATTAATTTTTGAAAAATTTACTATAGAAAAGGCAATCCCTGGCGCAATTAAAATTTGCGACAGTAGAAAATTATTTTTTGAAAAATTTACTATAGAAACGGCAATCCCTGGCGTAAATAAAACTTGCGACAGTAAAAAAATTGTTTTTGAAAAATTTACTGTAAAAAAGGCAATCCCTGGCGTAATTAAAATTTGCGACAGTAAAAAATTAGTTTTTCAAAAATTTACTGTAGAAAAGGCAATCCCTAGCGCAATTAAAATTTGCGAGAGTAAAAAATTATTTTTTGAAAATTTTACTTTAGAAAAGGCAATCCCTGGCGTAATAAAAATTTGCGACAGTAAAAAATTAGTTTTTCAAAAATTTACTGTAGAAAATGCAATCCCTAGCGCAATTAAAATTTGCGAGAGTAAAAAATTATTTTTTGAAAAATTTACTATAGAAAAGGCAATCCCTGGCGTAATTAAAATTTGCGACAGTAAAAAATTAGTTTTAGAATAATTTACTATAGAAAAGGCAATCCCTGGCGTATTTAAAATTTGCGACAATAAAAAATTAATTTTTGAAAAATTTACTATAGAAAAGGCAATCCCTGGCGTATTTAAAATTTACGACAGTAAAAAATTAATTTTTGAAAAACTTACTATAGAAAAGGCAATCCCTGGCGCAATTAAAATTTGCGACAGTAAAAAATTATTTTTTGAAAAATTTACTATAGAAATTGCAATTCCTGGCGTAATTAAAACTTGCGACAGTAAAAAATTAGTTTTTGAAAAATTTACTATAGAAAAGGCAATCCCTGGCGCAATTAAAATTTGCCACAGTGGAAAATTATTTTTTGCAAAATTTACTATAGAAAAGGCAATCCCTGGCGCAATTAAAATTTGCGACAGTATAAAATTAATTTTTGAAAAATTTACTATAGAAAAGGCAATACCTGGCGTAATTAAAATTTGCGACAGTAAAAAACTAGTTTTTGAAAAATTTACTCTAGAAAAGGCAATCCTGGCGCTATTAAAATTTGCGACAGTATAAAATTAAATTTTGAAAAATTTACTATAGAAAAGGCAATCCCTGGCGTAATTAAAATTTGCGACAATAAAAAATTATTTTTTGAAAAATTTACTGTAGAAAAGGCAATCCCTGGCGTAATTAAAATTTGCGACAGTAAAAAATTAATTTTTGAAAAATTTACTGTAGAAAAGGCAATCCCTGGCGCAATTAAATTTGCGACAGTAAAAAATTATTTTTTGAAAAATTTACTATAGAAAAGGCAATCCCTGGCGTAATTAAAACTTGCGACAGTAAAAAATTAGTTTTTGAAAAATTTACTATAGAAACGGCAATCCCTGGCGCAATTAAAATTTGCGACAGTAGAAAATTATTTTTTGCAAAATTTACTATAGAAAAGGCAATACCTGGCGCAATTAAAATTTGCGACAGTAAAAAATAATTTTTTGAAAAATTTACTGTAGAAAAGGCAATCCCTGGCGCAATTAAAATTTGCGACAGTAAAAAATTAATTTTTGAAAAATTTACTGTAGAAAAGGCAATCCCTGGCGCAATTAAATTTTGCGACAGTAAAAAATTATTTTTTGAAAAATTTACTATAGAAAAGGCAATCCCTGGCGTAATTAAAATTTGCGACAGTAAAAAATTATTTTTTGAAAAATTTACTGTGGAAAAGGCAATCCCTGGCGCAATTAAAATTTGCGACAGTAGAAAATTATTTTTTGAAAATTTTACTATAGAAAAGGCAATCCCTGGCGCAATTAAAATTTGCGACAGTATAAAATTAATTTTTGAAAAAATTACTATAGAAAAGGCAATCCCTGGCGTAATTAAAATTTGCGACAGTATAAAATTAATTTTTGAAAAATTTACTATAGAAAAGGAAATCCCTGGCGTAATTAAAATTTGCGACAGTAAAAAATTAGTTTTTCAAAAATTTACTGTAGAAAAGGCATTCCCTAGCGCAATTAAAATTTGCGAGAGTAAAAAATTATTTTTTGAAAATTTTACTATAGAAAAGGCAATCCCTGGCGTAATTAAAATTTGCGAGAGTAAAAAATTAGTTTTTGAATAATTTACTATAGAAACGGCAATCCCTGGCGTATTTAAAATTTGCGACAGTAAAAAATTAATTTTTGAAAAATTTACTATAGAAAAGGCAATCCCTGGCGTATTTAAAATTTGCGACAGTAAAAAATTAATTTTTGAAAAATTTACTATAGAAAAGGCAATCCCTGGCGCAATTAAAATTTGCGACAGTAGAAAATTATTTTTTGAAAAATTTACTATAGAAACGGCAATCCCTGGCGTAAATAAAACTTGCGACAGTAAAAAAATTGTTTTTGAAAAATTTACTGTAAAAAAGGCAATCCCTGGCGTAATTAAAATTTGCGACAGTAAAAAATTAGTTTTTCAAAAATTTACTGTAGAAAAGGCAATCCCTAGCGCAATTAAAATTTGCGAGAGTAAAAAATTATTTTTTGAAAATTTTACTTTAGAAAAGGCAATCCCTGGCGTAATAAAAATTTGCGACAGTAAAAAATTAGTTTTTCAAAAATTTACTGTAGAAAATGCAATCCCTAGCGCAATTAAAATTTGCGAGAGTAAAAAATTATTTTTTGAAAAATTTACTATAGAAAAGGCAATCCCTGGCGTAATTAAAATTTGCGACAGTAAAAAATTAGTTTTAGAATAATTTACTATAGAAAAGGCAATCCCTGGCGTATTTAAAATTTGCGACAATAAAAAATTAATTTTGAAAAATTTACTATAGAAAAGGCAATCCCTGGCGTATTTAAAATTTACGACAGTAAAAAATTAATTTTTGAAAAACTTACTATAGAAAAGGCAATCCCTGGCGCAATTAAAATTTGCGACAGTAAAAAATTATT